>JAYMGJ010000508.1:0-68647 GCA_037178675.1 Scleroderma bovista
GTGGTATACGCACGAACATCACAGGAGTGCTCTCAAGTGCTAAGTGGAACGGCACAGGTTTTCCTCAGGTGCAACTTCGAACCCAAATATACTGTACGCGTGCATGATCAAGAGGAGCTCAATGTTTCGGACTATAGATTCCAATGGATATTCCTGGACGCTGCAAGTGTTCCAGGTCTATAAAGCACTTCGTCAACTTCATCCGTGCGGACCGGTCTGTTAGGGGATCGAAACATTGGGGTAAGTCCGAGTTGTGAACCTATGACGCTCCATCTGTACCAAAACCAAACACAAATGTATCTAGTGATTCGCGACTTTTCGGTAATGCTGTGCGATAGCCAGAATAGTCATAGCTAGAGGTACGAAGTCACTATTAGCAAGTGCTAAGCTATTACAAGATCATACCAAGACATTAAGTCAAATAGAATAAGTCTGATTGTGTCAGGGCGTACAAACGCTAAGTAAACTAAGTAATAAGGTGGGCGGTCAGTGTCGTCACCGTCAGTGATAGCGGTCGTCTGTTGGTGGTGGCCTAAGTGTATTGGGTATGACTATACACATTGTTTGTAAAAGTCGCTCAGGGGTCACCGAAAAGTCGCGTATTACTATTGGTACAGTCATCTCCCGCGCCCTGGGGGCCGCACCGAGCTGAAAGTTGTACTAGTCGTTACAGCCGTTTTCAATTACAGTAAAACCAAAAACCAAAATGTGGTGTGTGGAAATTGCCAGAAAGGACCTGGGCCAAAAGTAGCCCTAGATACCTGTGTAATCACTGATAGCGCTTTCAATGAATCATAGCCACCGTGCAGACGACGGCCACCTACTGGCCACCTCCACCACGGGGCTGGCAACGGACTACCATTTTAGCACGTTGACAACAGCCAGTGACCACCACCACCAGCGTGAAAACGACAACGACAACGGCCATCTCCACCACCCCAGTATGTCGGCGACAGCCACCATCAGCGCGATAACGACGACGATGACGGCCACATCCACCACTGTGCAGGCGACGGGAACCACCCCCACCCGCAGTACCACGACCACAACAGCCCCACCACCTCGCGACCAGTGCTTTCCGGAAACTCCCACAGACCAGGTTTTGGTTTTGGTTTTCCCAGAACAATTGAAAACAGCTGTAATCGAGCCTACATGGTCTCAGGGAAATCTCGCCACTCTTCAAAGATATGCAGTGGGATGGGCCACAAGTCTGACACCGCATCTGTGCCTGGGTCCTGTCTTCACATTAAAGTCGAGTCCTTAGTCTGCCTAGGCTGTGTTAAAGTTATGTCATAACTTCTGCCCCCAAGACCGAGTCGGAACATAAATTTGATGGACTCGTGGTGTGTGGCTTCATCCTCTCCTCTTTCCAGGTTCCGTGGGCGAGTATCTACCTCCCTTCGATATTCCAACGATGAGCCATGCAAAATTCGACTTCGGGACGAGGATAGGCATGCTCTTCCAGGTTGAGGCATTCGCTACCTCGGCACTTGCCGTCACGGGCCTCTTGCTCTACATCGCTGTACGTTTCCAATGCGGTGGCCACTGTCTGTCGATATCCACATAATTGACATCCACCACAGTATAACGCCGTCGCAATCAGGCGAAATGCTTCACGAAGGTGGTCGACAGAAACACACATACATTACTACTTCCTCAACCTCCTTATCTGTGACCTTATCCTCTCTACCGGTATGTAACCTGTGCAGCCTGGCTCGCCTTCCCCGCCAATTGACAGTGGATTTCTCCAGGTGGATTGCTAGACATCAAATGGATAATCGATGCAGTGCGTCACGTTCACACTGTGCGCAAGTCTGCCTGCCTTATTCAGTGAATCCACCAGGGCGTTCATTCAGGCCCCGTGTGCACCGCTCAAGGTATTTCCCCATTGTTTTGCACTGCCAGACGCTGATCCCTTCTCGCCCCTAGGCATTCTGAAGCATATCGGTGGTGTCGGAGTTGCACTCAGGTATGTCTCGAGGCAGGTTTATAGGCACTCACGTAACAAGTTCACATCGTAGTACGATGGTATGTTAGTGACACAACATATTACCTCAAGGAAACTGATTGGAAACAGGCTATTGCGTTGCACATGTTGCAAGTACTTGCGCTTCGCTGGAGGTCTCCGCCGAAATTTGCCCTCGTCGTGGTGGCTATCATTTGGCTGATCATCCTCCTGCTGTCGGTCGTGCCCAATGTAATTCAACACAACATATATGGTCCCACTGGGTATTGTAAGTCGTCATGGACCTGGCTTGGCTCGACATTCTGCCTGACACCATTGCATAGGGTGTTGGATCAACGGAAGCATTGCGGAGAAAATCTGGCTCCAATACATCTGGATGTGGTTGGCGGCTCTACTGAATGTCATTGCATACGTGTTGTTTGGCCTCTATATCAAGCGGTGGCAGGAAAAATGGGAACAAACATCTTTTATGTGTTATGGTGCACAGTGGGATGAACGAGTCACAGCCAATCAGATGTTCTTGTAAGTGATTCCACCACTAGTTCTTGCTTGTCGTCCTGAATGATACTAATGTGTATCGCTATAGTTACCCTTTGGTGTACGTTATAGTGGTAGGTCGTCCCGCGTTCCATTATTGACCTCTGCTAAGCAAGTGACAGGTGCTGCCCATCTCAGGAGCCCGCTTTGCTGGATTCAGCGGTAATGTTGTACCCTTCGCTGTGTTAGCTCCCACGGATGCGCTATTTGCATTATCTGGCTTCTTCAACGTGGTCTTGTTTGCTTTCACCCGCCCGAGCCTCGTATGCAAGTGGAACCGCCCATGTGGGACGCATTCGGCGCCGCTAGCTCATAGTACCTCTGCAGGAAGGGTAGAGCATCACTTTTCTAGGGATGACAATCGACTCTGGTGCTGATGGGATTGACACTCTGGAAACCGGCTGGTCTAGGTTCCAATATGCATCTTTGCCTCCACTTTCCGAGGTCCATATGATCCTGATTCTACATAGACGATGTTCATTGTATGTATGTACTTGTTTCATTACCAAGCTGTAATCATAATACAATGGATTTTGCACGACTGGTTTAATCCTGCTACGCATGACAGAGATAGAAATACTATTATCACCGACTCGAGGCACCATATATATAGTAGTGCAGGTACCCTTGGGAATCAGTTCCTCAGGCACAAGTCGCTGTCCATTTCTGTTTTCGTCCCGGACTATCATCTCGAATTGTGGTCTCGATAATACACATGTCGACTCCTTGTCGGCTGGCAATGGCAATGGCGTGCACATATGACAGGATTGACATACCCCTAGCTAGGAACATTGTCAAGGAGGATTTGGCTGTGAAGACACTTCAACGCCATTTTTTTCTTCGGTGAAGATACTTCAGCCCCCAGGTGTGGGGCAGATGCGTGAGGAGGGCACTGAGACGACATTGGCAGACCATACCCTCCAAATAGGCTACCCAATTGACATACCATGTCTGTCGGATGGTTTTGCGGTTTCGCCAAACAACTTTGTGTTTGCGTTAAGTATACAGCAGGAAAGCCCGAGCGCCAGTATACAATACATCGAACCATTCTCCTTATCGCCCTGTAATTGTGATGCGGACGTAACGAAGACCAGGGGCCAATATTTCAATGCCGTAATGCTGTGCACTGTGCAGAGCATAATCGATGGCTGTGTATGGCTGTGGGCGCATCAGAGTGCTGCTTGTAACTGGCGCCATCGATATCATCATCATCACCGTCACCATCAAAGCAGGAATCCATCACACAGGAACTCTAGTACGTCCACCTATCATACAACGGTAACGTCGTGTACATCCTGGATCTCCACGGTATAATAACTCAACGCATGGCGACTCGGGCATGAACAGCCTCACTGCACCGCGTCATGTTAACCTTCCTCAATGCTCACCCTTGCAATACTTTTTTCTGATATCATCACGGCAGTGATCGATGATCCTTTACTCGGGGTTGACTGTCAACTGGGATGTCTACAGACAGTGCCTTGCTGGCTGGCACTGCAACGACCAGACATCCCCTTCTTATTTTCTGCACTTGGCTAGGCGGCGGGCCAATATCTGCGGTCTTGAACTGCCGCGTTGTCGTCGTCATTGACCCTGCCAGGCCACGCCAGTGGCACCCCACCAGGCCCAGTCTATATCTTATAACCCCGCAGTCGGGCGTGTTTCGCCGTTCTCGCTCTCCTTTTCTACCCTTTCATCTCCTCTTCTGCCTCCCTCCTCGTTCAGTGTTCGAGGTGTAGCTCGCCTATTTTCTTTATCTGTTCTCTCTCTTTACGCATCGTTCGTCTGTTGTCGATAATATAACTACCACAGCATCTTCATCATGCACCATTCGTACTACTCAACCTCGCCCGTGGCTCAATACCCCAATCCCAACCCCGGCTCGCCAGCGCGCGCGAGTCCACCATACGCAGCACACGCACACACGCATGCACATGTACACCCCACGCACACCTCCACCAACCCCACACTCTCCCCGGTGCATGCACCTGCCCGCACATCTCGCGCGGACGTCTCCACGGCCATGCACAACCTCATCCTCGCAATGAAACATATTCAAGAAACGCTCCGCCTCTGGTCACTCGAACAGGCATCGCCCGAGCAGGTATCAGACTGCTACATGCAATTCGGCGTCGAATTCAACGTTATCGTGCATGCGTTTGAAGAGTACGGGATCGGTACTGGGTGCGTTCCTTTTCTTCCCCTTCCTCTTCGTACTACTTTCCTCCCCCGCACCACCCGCGTCCCCTGGTACAAAGAATGAACTCGCACTGAGTGGCATTCAACAGTGACCTGCATTCCATCCCTGCAGCTCTCCGTTCCGCACTTGAAAACCTCCTCGGCGAGGACGCATCACCTGCGGCATTGGAGATGTACATGCCCGAAATCAGAGGGCTCCTGTATGAGCTTCTGCAGGGCCTCAAGGCAAAGCAGGGTCCGTGGAAAGCGGCTACCCACGGACGGGCTGCTACCACGTAATAGTCCGGTCGTATGAAGATGAAATGTGCAAGAAGGATATTCCATGGGGGTTCTACAAAACGTACCCCCCCACGAAGTGATATGTTGACTCGATTATTTACCGATTTCACGATTCTAATTCGGAGGACCTTGACAACGAACTCATTCCTTTACCATTCTACATATCACGGGGTCGTGCATCGGATTCGCAGCGTCGATATTGTTTTTATCGTAATGTATTTATGGATTGGGCATGCATGGATTTCAACGTAGGGGCGCGTGGTCGCTGGGTTTTGCATACGTACATATTTAACGCGTTTATTTACACGGACACCAGTCGAATGGATGGAGATGCGATACAATTATTTAGACGGTATGGCTTCGATACTAGTCCATCCTACGCATTACATTTGAATGTTTGGTTTAGGAGCACTGCCATGAGTAGAGATCTCGTATCCTGTGGCATCGCCACAAAGGACAGCGCTTAGAACTACTTTTAGTGAGCGGATGCTATCTTGTCTCCTGTGTCGGCTGGTTCCGAATAGTTCTGGGCATCGAAGCCACGAACCCCTATACTTGGCTGGCATTCATGTGGATGGTAGGTGGTTTTTGTGGGCCTGTGCCACGACCTCCCTTGATTCCGAGCTTATGGATGTCGCCCTTGGAGCCACTGGACCGGCAACCGAAGAAAGTCAAAGGGGTTAACTTGCCTCTCTCCAAAAGCATGGTCGTCAGTGCCTCGATATATCGTTTACCTCAGATCCGATAAAAGGTAGGAGAGCCACTGTGAACACCGCAGTTGAGATGATGGACAGGAATGTCGTCCTCGGCGGCATCATTCGTGTACGAACGCAGGTGGTCGTGCAATAGAAAATAAAATTCCATGGTGAGTATCGGTGTCTTCGTGTCTTTGGGGTATGTCTTGTCGATGCCCACTGATTACATAAATGCACAATGTTATTTTTTTTCCTAGTTCCTTTACTCATCTTGGGGAGAACTACTTTCTAACGGTAACATCTTCTGAGCTGTGGCGGCGCCCTTTAGATGGCCGTTGAATGCGCGCCAAATATTCACCTACTACAACCTCCCCAGTCGAAAGCCCCACAATTCAACACTCACGGCGAGACTCGATCGATGCATTCCTCCTGTTTGGGGCCATTGCTTCTTTAGCACGAGACGCTAGAACCCAAACCTTGGATTCAAGCTGTCCGCACTTACTAGTCTGGATATCAGACTGTTTATGGAGTGCTCCTCACACTTTCAAGCAAGAGTACCTTCACTTGTGTCTCTGGCCGACCTCTCTACGTATCCTCCACTCCCGAGTCCCCGCCACTTCATGTGGACGTTGAACGACAATCAAAAAAATATGTAGCGGTCGATTTCCTGCGGTCAGATTCTTTTTTGACAAAGCATGGGGTCACTAGACGGTATGCTCTTTGTTCCATGACGATATGGCTTCCTGGCTGTGCCGAAGGAAGGTATTGTAGAAAGTGGTCATTCAGGGGTCCTGAGGGTCCTAGGTGGTATCGGTGGGGCGTCGCTGGACAACGTCCGGATGCCTTCGACATCGGAAGCATATGTACTTGCTTATGGCCAATTTTCTGCTGACTGCTGGGCTCACAAACTCCCATCAGACGTTCCCTGTTTTTCCATTTCCACCAACTCATCATCCATTACAGTAATTTCTCCATGTAGATAAACAAAATCTAACATGTGTTCTATCTTGGGCGATATCTCCAGACAAGGTTTGGTGCTTTTCACTCCGAGGATGTCCCAACTACCGACAATCGGACAACGTATGTAGGACACGTCGCACTTAATTCTCATCTGCAGGGATTTCCCTCTTACTACCCGTCAAACCTAGTGGAGCCCTCGTCATCCATCCGCAACTTCTCGACGTAGATGAATGTGAGGATGACCATGTCCAGCATATGCCCCAGATCAGGATAGATTTCAAGGTAAGGATCATGTTTTGAACCTACGATGCCGTAGCTTCGTCGATGTGGCCTCGCCAACTCTCGGCAGGTAGTATCGTCTTGGTATAACTACCGACAGTAATCATCAGAATAAGGATGACGGATGGACATGATATGACATACCACAGCCACAGAGGGGTCATGTATGTCCCATTTATATGGACGACCATCTGGGCCCGTGAATGCTCGTTTTCTGCAAGCGTAGTGTATACATGAGCATATAAACAACATCATACACGTAGATGAGCTGTATGTAGCACTCACGGCCGCCAGAAACCAGTTCGGGGTATGAACTCATTTGTCTTCATCTCTTTTCCATGAAGTCGCATTATAGAGGTACCAAACGGGTGCCATTCGATCTCTCCAATAGCGTCAAGGCTATCCTGCATATCATTTGGACTCGTGTTTGGCACGACTTTGTAGATTGTCGTCGTGCGTACTCCAAGGCGGAAAGGTGTGGAAGTCTTGTAAAGGACCTGACCAGCCTCGTTGGTCATAACCGTGTTTCGCACGGACTCGGAAGAGAGACTGAGACGCATGGGAAATGCTGATATCTGTTACATGAATGGCATCCTTGGGCGTCCACTTTTATGTGGTGTGCTGTGCGTCTTATGGCGATGGCAATGAAAGAGTTTGAGTCTGACGTAATAATTCTGGTTCAAGTGAGTGTGACTACCAGTCTGTGTCATGAATCAGAATCACCTCCATGTGAAGCAGTCATCGACATCCCCGTTGATATTTCATTCTAGTAACCCACCAGGTCAGCCAATATAGGCCACTCTCTTACTTGAAACATGTCGAGTCAGTGGATGTGGCAGCAGCTGTACATACAGCCATAACTTGAAAGGGAGGCGCAGCGCTGGTCGGACGGGTCCCACTGAAAATCCGTGCCGAACATCGGCTTATGTAATGAACTCATCACGTGACCGAACACGTCTCGCGTTTGGCTGACAAACGAGCATCGAACTTCCACCCACCATCTCTTTGCGAACATCGACGAGAATGAACAAGCGGAAACTAGCACAAGAAAACGATGATGACCTCGAATCGGAGGCACTTGATCAACCACGAAAGCTGCCTGCAATTGGGACATGTACCAGTGCTCGGCCACTGGTTGTCTCCCGCACGGCGTTCAACAGGCCCACTGTGGCCACCACATTGACTGGTAAACCGCCCTCTCGTACGCAACCACGCACAATGACCCACGATCTGCCATTAGCTAGCGGGTATACATCGCGAGCGCATACAACACGAGCAACAAGTGTACCTCCTAAACCATCCTCATCCACCCGACTGCCCATGGCGACCGCTGCTTTCGGGCTCTTCATCGCTGCTCTGGCCACACCTCATGCTAAGGGTGCCGGGGCTCTCTACCTTGCCGAAGACGGTGACAGCAAGACGGTCTTACTTGTCACGGCTCGTCATGACCTCTTCCCACTAAACGAGGGGCCTAATGTCAACCCCGCCCCCACAAACACCAGCCTGCTTCGTTGTGATGTTCTCCTTCTCGATACCAAGGCGCTCGATAACCTCGTCGAATCCATCAAGATCACGATCAAAGGACACGGCGTAATGGCCGAGCTCTACAACCAGCTGATTGAGGAGTTGCAGGAGAGGGAGCCTGGCGAGGACAAGTTCGACGTTGAGAGGGCTACGGAAGAACGGAAGAAGTATCAGATGTTGAACGAGGCCAACGAGGCGATGGAGGCCCTTGACAAGTTCCACGACGGAGTGGAGCCAACCGAGCCAGCGCGTCATAGGCCACCTCGTCCGCTCCCTTCTATCACTCTTGGCGCTGGCACGGAAGGGTTCACCGAAGACTACGCCATTATCGAGCTCGACAGCTCCAAGATCGAGACGGCCTTTAGGGGAAATGTGATTGACCTTGGTATGTTTTAATCTATCTCACTAAGACTGCCTAGCCTGACTGTTATACCCAGGTACGAAGATTCCGCTCAAGGAGTTCACATTGAAGATGTGTCCCCGCACCGATGCCACCACTGAACCTTTAAGTATCCGAAGCACCGCCTCGAACTTCGGGATATCATCCAGGAAGAGTGGATAAGCAACCCGGATATGCTCGACCACGACGGTGAACCGTGCCTCTTAGTCATAAAAAACGGCAAAACCACCGGCATCACCATGAGCCATGCTACTGGCATCTAAGTCTGGGGTCTTCTCTCCCCCTGGCGATTCGGGCTCTATCGTTGCTGACGGCCGTGGACGTATTGGCATCAGGACAAGCAACAAGCGAGAACGGCTGTTTAACACTCTCTTGCTCTTGACGGAGCCCTCTCTCATTGGCCTACGAGCATTTAAGCAAGTTTTACAGCATTTCACTTCCAAATAGAAAGTTCCTGGACAGCCCAAGTTTTCGAGTAATTTTGCAGATGCTGGTGGCCTCCTCATCGGCGGTGCTGGCAAGACGGAGTCCTCGGACATCACGTATGCAAACGCCCTTCTTCTCACTCTTGCAACGCATCAAGGACAATCGGTTCCTTGATGCCCACTTCTGTTACCCAGTCATGGCCTAGGTGCCGCGACATTGACCAGAATGATATCGGGGGCGCTGAGGGCCGAGGCGGTGAGAGGTGGAGCCGTCTCGTTTCTTACACTCCTTTCATTATCTGGTTATTGGTGCAGATGAATGCTTTGACTGGTGTTCATCTCGTTTCCTTTTTCGTACACCTCCTTGTCGTAGTTGTTCAACTTGGGCACTTGGTACTCGAGTGCTATGCGGCACTTGACTATCTTCTTGCTGATCACCTCGGTCCTCGCCGTCGTGACTCGCTCATAGTTTTCCGTCCTCAAGATTTCACTTTATAACTTCGTTCTACTCCTATGTATGCACCATCGTCAACCGCCGAGGCTGACGATGTATCATGTCACCTCCTAGGTCTCAGGAATATCATCTTGGACAAGGATATATGTCACCTGAGTCCCGACTATGCTCGACCAGGAAAGGATGTATTCTCTGTAATGATAGCCACGTCTGATGTTAGGTATTCCGTGAAGTAATTTTAGGGCGTTCATGGGTTTTGTTAAATCCTCTAGTATGGACATGCTGACACGATATGAAGCCACCATCCTCGCAAAATGCATATCAGCTAGGTGATGCGGTTAAGTATGAAATTACATGCGTAGTTGGCGCGTTTACTGAGACTGAGACTGGTCCGTCGTACTCGACTGTGATCTGTGAGGCTCAAGGGAAATCCAGGACACAGCGATCGTTTGAACAGCGTCGTTGAACTCCTCGATCCCTGGTTGCTCTCCGCTGGCGCCAAGTGAAGACACAACTTGCAGCACATTATCCGACGATCACATAGGTTATCCAACTTGCAGGATCAAGCTGTGCGAGAGCTAGTATGTCTTGCACACGGACGAAGGTGAGTTTGAGGGGTAACCCCTTCACGTGACCAGACGCGTGTTGCTTTTTCCAAAACAAAATGTCGCGTTTACAGCGGACAAGCGAAATCGAACTTCCACCCACCGTCTCCTTACGAACGACGGCGACGAGAATGAACAAGCGGAAACTAGCACAAGAGGACGACGACGACCTCGAATCAGAGGCACTCGATCAGCCACGAAAGTTGCCTGCAATTGGGACATGTACCAGTGCTCGGCCACTGGTTGTCTCCCGCACGGCGCTCAACAGGCCCACTGGGGCCACCACACTGACTGGTAAACCACCTTCTCGTCCGCAATCACGCACAACGAGCCACGATCTGCCATTAGCTAGCGGGTATACATCGCGAACGCGTACAACACGAGCAACAAGTGCACCTCCCAAACCATCCTCGTCCACCCGACCACCCATAGCGCGTGTCCCCTCAGGGAGCTTGACAAATGGGATGATAGCACGCGAAATGGACGCAGAACGCGCCAAGCTCTCACAACTCGCTGCAAACCACCTCGCACTTTCTCGCGAACTCGCATCCGCAAAAGAAATCGAACTTGATAAACGTCGTGCATTAGTCGACGCAGCAGACGAGCTCGAACGATTGCGTATCAAACATCAGCGCGAAATCGTCGATCTTGAACTCGAAGTTGCACGACGTGCACGAGAGGCAAGGGACCGAGAGGCAGAACTTGGAAATGTGCAAGAGGACTTGACGAGTGCTCGAGAAATGGTGGCGAAGTTGAGGTCGGAGGTGGCACAACATGCGAATAGGCAGGTGACGCTGCACGCGCAGATTGACGCGCTTCAGGCGGAAAAGACGGCGTTGCAAAGGCAGCTGGACGAGGTGTCGTACGCGTCAGGGAAGAGCGCACTCGAGTATGCAGATGCAAGGCGAAAAATCGAACAGTTGGAGAGGGAGGCGAGGGAGGCGGAAATGGTGAGAAGAAAACTGCACAATATGGTCCAGGAACTCAAGGGAAACATACGCGTATTTTGTCGCGTGAGGCCCGTTCTTTCGCATGACCTCGTGGCTCCGATCGTACCGGGATTGCGACGGTCGGGATCATCAGCGGACGGGAGCGAGGAAAGAGGTGCTGTTGCAGATATATCGTTTCCGGATCAGATGGATCACCGCGAGATTGTTATTTCGTCGACGAGTTCGAGCGCAACGGGACAGGAAAGGAAGGAGCTTCACAGTTTCGCGTTTGACAGAGTAGGATGTTTCAGGAGTCTTTTTCCGACTGTTGATTGTGTTATTTCACAGGTATTTGAACCAGACGCCACGCAGAGAGAGGTGTTCGAGGAGATATCGCTACTTGCGCAGAGCTGTGTCGATGGGTACAACGTTTGTATATTTGCATATGGCCAGACGGGCTCTGGCAAGTCATTTACCATGGAGGGCGGTTCGGTGCGTGCTTTCGCGTTCTATGTAGCTCGAATTAACCATAGTAATTCTCGTGCGATAGACAGAGGCAACAATGGGAATGATACCTCGGGCAGTCAATGAGGTGTTCCGAGCAGCAGAGACCCTCCGGGATAGAGGATGGGAATACAAATTAGAAGGCCAATTTCTGGAGATTGTACGTCCTTCGCACTGTATACGCGACGAAATGGTATTGCTCATGGCACGCACACCATGTAGTACAATGAAACTATCAACGACCTTCTCGGTAAAGGCGAATTCGATAAGAAAAAGCACGACATCAAACACGAAAAGTTGCACGGCTCCATACCCTCCACACGCGTAACAGACGTCACCGTCCATCCTCTCACTACACCCCATCAAGTTACTACACTCCTCCAGCTCGCCAACTCTCGCCGCACAGTTGCAGCAACACTCATGAACTCTCGTTCCTCGCGGTCTCATTCTGTATTTACATTACGCGTATCGGGGTATAATGAACAAACCGGCACGCGATGTGAGGGATGCTTGAATCTGGTTGATCTGGCGGGAAGTGAGAGGTTGAGTGCGAGTGGTGCTGCGGGTGATAAGGAGAGGCTGAAGGAGACACAGAGCATTAATAAGAGTTTAAGTGCACTGGGGGACGTTATTGCTGCTCTTGGAGAGAGTGGTAGGGGAGAGAAGGAGTCGAGGGGGGCTGGTGGGGCTGGTGAGAAGCATGTGCCGTATAGGAATTCAAAGGTGAGTCTCTTTTGGGAGGTTCTTCTGCGTTTGTTGTGCATCTTGCCATCCATCCTGCGTCCTGTCCTCGCCTGTTTCTTGCGGTTTCTGCCCTATTGGTTGCTGTCCGCGTTCGTCTGGCTTTAAGTTTCATTTCTTCTTCATTTTATGAAAGTCCGTCGCTGGTTTGATCTTTTACTGACGCTGTGTCTCTTCTTGCTGGTAACTCTCCTCTTCCTAATGCCTGTGCTCTGTTTGCGATTGTCGACGATCTCGTGGCGTTTGCACATGGCCGATTCCCTGGTATTTGGTGACGGGCTTGTTCCTGCTGGCCCATTAACTGATTTGCCATGGTAATAACCGCCGCCACCATCGTCATTATGAAAATGCCTTCACTCCTTCTGCACTCCACTGATACATCATACGTCATTGCGATAATGATTTTGACTCGGGACCTTGGGCAGCTCACGTATCTTTTGCAAAATTCGCTGAGCGGGAACTCGAAGACACTGGTGTGTATCACTTTCACTTTCCTTTTCAACGTCGGACGGTCATGCCACTACTCCACCACCCACTGCCGCCACCGTATCTGCGGTTCGTGCCAGTTCGTGGTTCGTGGCGTACCGCACGCACGCACGCACACCTGCCGTACGTGCGTGCGGTGCATTGTCAAGGCTATTGCGTGGCATTGTCGTGTTCGTTCTACAGCTCACTAACCTGTGTATTTGGATTTGGCTCGTAGATGATACTCAATTTGTCACCTCTAGCAGCTCATCTGGGGGAGTCGCTAACGTCGTTAAGGTTTGCTACCAAGGTAAGTATTTCTTCTCTTCTTTTTCTCCACTTTTGTCTCGTTTCTTTCCTCTTTTTCTCTGTCCCCTATTGACTCTCCGATCGCGATCGTAATTGTGTGGACAATGAATGATGTTTGTTGTTTGTAGGTGAACAGTACGACGATTGGGACGGCTAAGAAGCAGCTCCGCGGGACGGGTTAATCTGACTTGAGAGGGGATGTACCCGTGGATTAGCGCGGAGATGATGGTTGCTCATGCACACTCATTTTACTACTCCACTGTTCTCGTCTTGATTTGCTTTGTCGATGCACCGGTCTCTGTTCAGTGTTCTTCGCTCTTCGTTTCCCAATGCCAATCGCGCGCAGTGACTTTCACTCAGCCACTCGAGGACTAGAGCAATTCACTCTCAACCCTGCCAGGAACGAGTCCTAGTAGTTTTATATTATTGCCCTATATAGGACTATTTTTCGCCATCGATTTCAATTTCTGATCATGAAGCCGAAGCACAAGTTATGTACAATATGAGTGATAACAGTGAGATCTTGAAAAAAAAAGGTACTCCTAGTACTAACAAGACTCATTGTTTTGCAATATGCCCCATATAGTTACACTCCATCCACCTGGAACCATGAACCATCCTACTCAAGTCAAGCTTGGTATGTTTCCCAATAACAAATAAGTTATGGGGTGAATATAATGATGGTCTTGGCATATATGATGGAACCCACAGAAGCAGATGACCTTTTGGGCTAACAATCCATCCACCAACTTTGTCTAACTCTACTAAAGTCCTGACATTAAAATCACTTTCTGGGATATACACATTGGAATCCAGTAAGGCATGAGATGGGTTTGAGGAATAGCAGAGTGAGTGAGGGGGCTGTCTTGGAGAATTCAAGTCAGAGTGTGGCAGATTAACTACAGCATCTGTAGGACAATCCCACATATGTATGGTATTGTCAAATGAACCAGACACAACCCTCTGACCATCTGGTGAGAATGCTACTGAGTATACTGAGTAAGTGTGCCCTGTGAGAGGGCTACACAACTGTAGTCCAGTCTCAGCATCCCATAAACATATGGTCTTGTCCCGGGAACCTGATGCAATCCTCTTGCTATCTGGTGAGAATGCCACTGGACCTACTGCCTCAGTGTGCCCTGTGAGTGGGCTACCCAGCTGCAGTCCAGTCTCAGCATCCCACAAACATATGGTCTTGTCAAGAGAACCTGATGCAATCTTCTTTCCATCTGGTGACAATGCCACTGAGCATATTGAGTCAGTGTGCCCTATGAGAGGGCTACCCAGCTGGAGTCCAGTCTCAGCATCCCACAAACATATGGTCTTGTCTTTGGATCCTGATGCAATCCTCTTTCCATCTGGTGAGAATGCCACTGAGTATACTGAGTCAGTGTGCCCTTTGAGAGGGCTACCCAGCTGCCATCCAGTCTCAGCATCCCACAAACATATGATCTTGTCATGGGAACCTGATGCAATCCTCTTGCCATCTGGTGAGAATGCCACTGACCATACTGGGCCAGTGTGCCCTGTGAGAGGGCTACCCAGTTGCAATCCAGTCTCAGCATCCCATAAACATATAGTGTTGTCAAGGGAACCTGATGCAATCCTCTTCCCATCTGGTGAGAATGCCACTGAGTGTACTAGGTCAGTGTTCCCTGTGAGAGGGCTACCCAGCTGCAGTCCAGTCTCAGCATCCCACAAACATATGGTCTTGTCAAGGGAACCTGATGCAATCCTATTCCCATCTGGTGAGAATACCACTGAGGATACCAACTGAGTGTGCCCTGGGAGGGAGCTACTACCCAGCTGCAGTCCAGTCTCAGCATCCCACAAATATATGGTCTTGTCAAGGGAACCTGATGCAATCCTATTTCCATCAGGTGAGAATGCCACTGAGCATATTGTGTTAGTGTGCCCTGTTAAAGGACTACCCAGCTGCAATCCAGTCTCAGCATCCCACAAACATATGGTCTGGTCTTGGGAACCTGATGCAATCATCTTGCAATCTGGTGAGATTGCCACTGAGCATACTAGGTCAGTGTGCCCTGTGAGAGGGCTACCCCACTGCAGTCCAGTCTCAGCATCCCACAAACATATGGTCTTGTCCCAGGAACCTGATGCAATCCTCTTGCCATCTGGTGAGAATGCCACTGAGGATACTAGGCCAGTGTGGCCTGTGAGAGGGATACCCAGCTGCAGTCCAGTCTCAGCATCCCACAAACATATGGTCTTGTCAAAGGAACCTGATGTAATCCTCTTGCCATCTGGTGACAATGCCACTGAGCATACTGCATCAGTGTGCCCTATGAGAGGGCTACCCAGCTGCAGTCCAGTCTCAGCATCCCACAAACATATGGTCCTGTCTTTGGAACCTGATACAATCCTCTTCCCATCTGGTGAGAATGCCACTGAGTCTACTAAGTCAGTGTGCCCTATGAGAGGGCTACCCAGCTGCAGTCCAGTCTCAGCATCCCACAAACATATGGTCTTGTCAAGGGAACCTGATGCAATCCTCTTTCCATCTGGTGAGAATGCCACTGAGTATATTGAGTCAGTGTGCCCTTTAAGAGTGCTACCCAGCTGCAGTCCAGTCTCAGCATCCCACAAACATATGGTCTTGTCCCAGGAACCTGATGCAATTCTCTTGCCATCTGGTGAGAATGTAACAGAGATCACCCCATCATCATGTCCCCTTATTGTTAACTGAAGGTTTGGCCAGCATGGCTGTCCTCCATCAACAATTTGGGCCAAATTTGAGTATTTTGGTGAGAACTGTTTATAAATGATGGACTGCACTGGAGTGAATGGCAGAGCTGAGATGTACAAGTGTGGGGTGCTTGCCATGATGGCACCACCAAAGGCTCGGACAAACCTGATGGCATCTCTTGCTATTGCTGACCCCTGTTTGAGTGTATCATCCTTCTAAACATTCTCATTAGCAGTGTTAGTTGGGATCAACTTCATAGTAAACATACCTCCAACCATGAAGCTATAGTTGCCAGGTGTGAAGGCACAATATTGAGCACCTTCAATAAGCTGAGTGCTTCAATCCAGAAGAGCAATTTGTCCTTCAACAGCACTTCCATCTCTTGTGCAAAGTTCCTTACAAACTGTGTGTCCTGAATATGAATGGCACATAGTCGACAGGCATAAGACAAGTGAGCAGGGATGTATTCATGAACCCGCCAGTCAAGGTCAGTGACCTCAGAGTTTGGTAGGTAGGAGGTTTCCAATTGACAGATATTGAAACACAACCCAGTTTGCATGACTCGAACACAAGACCAAGCAAGCTGACAATGGATATCTTCCATTTCGATAGCAAACTCCATACTCCGTGCAGGATTGGTCAAGAAGTCGTAGAATGATGCATGTAGGGCACGGACTGGAGTTGATACATCAGCAATGCCACTTAGCAGGGCACCCATCGGGTTGAGGATCGCCTTGACATCAGAAACATCAATGTCGGGGAAGTTGCGCCGCATCACATTCAACGACACCACCGGGAGAGGCTCCTGGGTCCACACTATTTGCCGCATCACGGAGCGGAATCGTGCAAGTGCCTTCGGTTTGCTCTCGACGATGTCTCGCAGAATGGTAAGGTACATGTCGTCCAAAAGTCCCTTGCTCTCCCCAGGCGAAACGGAGATCAGGTCCTCATATCGCTCCATGGCTGAGAACCCAGCCTTGTGTGATTTGATGAACTCGCAAGCCAACCGAGCCCACTCGAACAACCCATCTGCCAGCCGTACGAGGCATGAAATTTCTTCAGTAGAGAAACGATCCATCAGTCTTCCCAGCTGATCAGAAACGTACAGACGAATATCATGTTCAGCATTCGCAATAGAGATGTCGTTCATGGATTTGGACGTGATGTGTGGAATATCCTGCAGGGCCTCCATGATGTCAGGTAAAGGGCGGGATGTAATGAGAACACGAAAGCTGGACGGGAGCTGGGCAACCTGTGTGGAAGCGAGAACGCTGAGAATATGTTTCCGGGAGGCCTCGACACCGGTCTCGTCGAGTGCATCGATCACAATGACCACTCGTCCAACCATAGACGCTGCTGCTTTAGAAATGGGATCCAAAATGAACTTCTGCCACTGCTGCTTCACATCGCGCGTGGTGGATAGAGCCTTTTCATTTGCAATGACCTCAGCTACAATCCTCTTGAAAGTAGGGTCGCGATCAGCAAGATCATGTGCGATTGTGGTGAATATCTTTTCGTGGCGACGTTCCGCCTGTTGATCGTGGGCAAAGCAGAAACACGACCCAAGGGATCCAAGAGATTTGAACCAGTTAGCGATGGTATGGGCGATGGCTGACTTCCCTGTGCCTGCTTGGCCATGGAGCCACAACACCCGAGGGGTATTAGGCTCCGACTTGTTGATCCAGCCTATAATGTCCACCAGGATATCAACCCTCGTGCCTTCTAAACAGAGCTTGGTGGTGTCTAATCCAGCACCACCTGCATAGGCAAGCTGGCCAAGGGTAGCCTTTTGATCTGCATGGCAATTGCTCAGGACAAGCCATAACCATATGGAACCTGTTCTCACCTATGGCTGAGACACTGTCTTTAATATCATTGATGCTGTTCAGGGCATGACGTATAACATCATCCAAGAGACGGATGTCAGCTGAGATGTGCTCAGCCTTGTCAACGAGCCCGTGAACAGCCACCCATGTATCCCGGCATATAAGGTCCCGACATTGCTGTGTCAAGACATCCAGCGCATTGCCATAGGTAGTAATCGCAGTATTAGTTTCAGACCAAACATTCTTCAGCGCTCTTTGCCCTTCATAAAGACATTAGCCGAGCATTGAACCTCAAGCGCAAATATGACATACAAAAGTTTTTCATTTTAGAATATGACTGGACGAACACCACACAGTTGGGCATTAGTTTGGAGATTTCCGATAGAAGTTCCTTTATCTGCACGACATTTGCGACGGTACGATCTTCAATGAGGAAGGCATAGACATGGCTGATTTTAGACAAGAGAGCGACGACTGACTCATCCACGGTGCTCTGTGCAATAATAGTCTGTGCATATATTAAATATGGTGCAATCTCGTATAACTTTGGCAGGTACCTGAGCGGCCCATGAGAGTGCGCATAAAGCTAGTTTCGCATATGGGTGAATCTAAGCGCAATTTTAGTGACGTGTGCGCCAAAGGAAGGGGGTCGCACATTAGAAATTGTTTCGGCAACGGAGATGAAGACTTTAAGGGGTCGAAGACATGAATTCACAGTGTCGAGCTGGCTGTCCGGCATACTATGCATCTGCGACACGCCTGCTCGTGCAGCTTCGACGCTGGTACCTAGGTCCTTCACATCATCACCAGTAGGAGGAACCTGCGGCAGGATGAGACTGCAGTAAACCTAGTCCTGACCTTTTCTACCACTTACCTGGAAATGATCGGGTATAGAATTCTGCGCTTCACAAACTTGCTGTGCAAGAGACGAAGCTGGGTTGGTGAGCGCATTTGTGACGATATTGTTGAGGTCATCCTACGATGAGGACCAAATAAGACCGGTGGTTAATACTCGATGACATGCGCATTGGCCCACATTTTGAACTTCCGAAGGGGGCGCGTCTGTCGATACCTCAACTGCTGAGACAGAAACACAGTGTGCAGGGGTGGCACTAGCGCTGATTGCGGTACCATGGTCGGTTGCGACGTCGGCATCGACGGCCTGGGTTTTGTGTCACCACAGCGATCAGAGTATAATACAAGATAACATACAACTTGGCTCTGCGTGAGCGGAATGTGTACTGCGGATATGCCGGGGGCAGGGACTGTTGCCTGCGGACGGGATTACGCAATCTACATGGTTGATAGCCTCAATGCGCCGCTGCACTTACCAAATTGATTGTACCAGGGTTTTGCTCGTTGAGAATGTTCCTTGAGGGGCTGCGGGAGAGACCGAATAACACCTGTATTGCGGGGCATTTCAGTACGGGCATTTAAAATAATTGAAGTGCATATGTACCTCGCGACCACGAACCAAGGCATCCGAAAACCTGTTCTTTGGCTGGCTTGTACGAGGGTTGTCCCCAGATGATCCCTGCTGTCCCTTCGAAGGGGTTAGTTTGAAGAGCGACAGTTAAGTAAGGAGTGAATCCCAAAGCACCTCGGCAGCAAGATTCAGATTTTTTCTACGAGGAAAAGTGGGAAAGTGGTTCTTTTTGCTACGTTCTGGCATGATTTCAGTGGTCTGCCGGTAGTGTTGCCGCAGAGGTGAGGTGAGGTGAACCGAAGTGTCAGTTGAGTTGATGCCACTTCGAACTGCAACTACAGCAACGTTCTCAGCCAATCAGAGCGCGATTACTATACAGCAAAATTATGAGATTACTAGCTAATTAATAGGTCTGAAGCGTTGAGCCCCAGCTGGTCAAGCTCCGTGAATTTGCCTTCACTCATTGCAACGTGCAATGAGCAGTGAACGGTGCACCAAGTCGTTACGGTAGTTACCGTATTTCATTGCAACCAAGTTACACGGCGAACGGTTGGGTAAACCGCCTGCTTGTCCACAATCGCGCGCGACGAACCACGATCTGCCATTTAGCTGGCGGATATACATCGCGAACGCGTGCAACACGAGCAACAAGTGTGCCTCCCAAACCATCCTCGTCCACCCGACCACCCATAGCGCGTGTCCCCTCAGGGAGCTTGACAAATGGGATGATAGCACGCGAAATGGACGCAGAACGCGCCAAGCTCTCACAACTCACTGCAAACCACCCCGCACTTTCTCGGGAACTCGCATCCGCAAAAGAAATCGAACTTGATAAACGTCGTGCATTAGTTGACGCAGCAGACGAGCTCGAACGATTGCGTATCAAACATCAGCGCGAAATCGAAATGTGCAAGAGGACTTGACGAGTGCTCGAGAAATGGTGGCGAAGTTGAGGTCGGAGGTGGCACAACATGCGAATAGGCAGGTGACGCTGCACGCGCAGATTGACGCGCTTCAGGCGGAAAAGACTGCTTTGCAAAGGCAGCTGGACGAAGTATCGTACGCGTCAGGGAAGAGCGCACTCGAGTACGCAGATGCAAGGCGAAAAATCGAACAGTTGGAGAGGGAGGCGAGGGAGGCGGAAATGGTGAGAAGGAAACTGCACAATATGGTGCAGGAGCTCAAGGGAAACATACGCGTATTTTGTCGCGTGAGGCCCGTTCTTTCGCATGACCTCGTGGCTCCGGTCGTACCGGGATTGCGACGGTCGGGATCGTCAGCGGACGGGAGCGAGGAGAGAGGTGCTGTTGCAGATATATCGTTTCCGGATCAGATGGATCACCGCGAGATTGTTATTTCGTCGACGAGTTCGAGCGCAACGGGACAGGAGCTTTTCACAGTTTCGCGTTTGACAGAGTAGGATGTTTCAAAGGTATTCTTCCGCCTGTTGATTGTGTCTTTCCACAGGTATCTGAACCAGATGCCACGCAGAGAGAGGTGTCACGGCTCCATACCCTCCACACGCGTAACAGACGTCACCGTCCATCCTCTCACTACACCCCATCAAGTTACTACACTCCTCCAGCTCGCCAACTCTCGCCGCACAGTCGCAGCAACACTCATGAACTCTCGTTCCTCTCGGTCTCATTCCGTATTTACATTACGCGTATCGGGACATAATGAACAAACCGGCACGCGATGTGAGGGATGCTTGAATCTGGTCGATCTGGCGGGAAGTGAAAGGTTGAGTGCGAGTGGTGCTGCGGGTGATAAGGAGAGGCTGAAGGAGACACAGAGCATTAATAAGAGTTTAAGTGCACTGGGGGACGTTATTGCTGCTCTTGGAGAGAGTGGTAGGGGGGAGAAGGAGTCGAGGGGGGCTGGGGGGGCTGGTGAGAAGCATGTGCCGTATAGGAATTCAAAGGTGAGTCTCTTTTTGGGAGGTTCTTCTGCGTTTGTTGTGCATCTTGCCATCCATCCTGCGTCCTGTCCTCGCCTGTTTCTTGCGGTTTCTGCACTATTGGTTGCTGTTCGCGTTCGTCTGGCTTTAAGGTTTCATTTCTTCTTCATTTTGTGAAAGTCCGTCGCTGGTTTGATCTTTTACTGACGCTGTGTCTCTTCTTGCTGGTAACTCTCCTCTTCCTAATGTCTGTGCTCTGTTTACGATTGTCGACGATCTCGTGGCATTTGCACATGGCCAATTTCCTGGTATTTGGTGACGGGCTTGTTCCTGCTGGCCCATTAACTGATTCGCCATGGTAATAACCGCCGCCACCATCGTCATTATGAAAATGCCTTCACTCCTTCTCCACTCCACTGATACATCATACGTCATTGCGATAATTTTGACTCGGGACCTTGGGCAGCTCACGTATCTTTTGCAAAATTCGCTGAGCGGGAACTCGAAGACATTGGTGTGTATCACTTTCACTTTCCTTTTCAACGACGGTCATGCCACTACTCCACCACCCACTGCCGCCACCGTATCTGCGGTTCGTGCCAGTTCGTGGTTCGTGGCGTACCGCATGCACGCACACCTGCCGTACGTGCGTGCGTGGCATTGTCGTGTTTGTTCTACAGCTCACTAACCTGTGTATTTGGATTTGGCTCGTAGATGATACTCAATTTGTCACCCCTAGCAGCTCATCTGGGGGAGTCGCTAACGTCGTTAAGGTTTGCTACCAAGGTAAGTATTCCTTCTCTTCTTTTTCTTCACATTTGTCTCGTTTCTTTCCTCTTTTCCTCTATCCCCCTATTGACTCTCCGATCGCGATCGTAATCGTGTGGACAATGAATGATGTTTGTTGTTTGTAGGTGAACAATACGACGATTGGGACGGCTAAGAAGCAGCTCCGCGGGACGGGTTAATCCGACTTGAGAGGAGGCTTGGTGATATGTACCCGTGGATTAGCGCGGAAATGATGGTGACTCATGCACACACTCGTTTTACCACTCCACTGTTCTCGTCTTGATTTGCTTTGTCGATGCACCGGTCTCTGTTCAGTGTTCTTCGCTCTTCGTTTCCCAATGCCAATCGCGCGCAGTGACTTTCACTCGGCCACGAGTCGAGGACTAGAGCACTCCACTCTCAACCCTGCCAGGAACGAGTCCGTTCTAGTAGTTATATTATCGCTCTATTGTATAGGTCCATTTTTCGCCATCGACTTCGATTTCTGATCATGAAGCCGAAGCGCAAGTTATGTATGATATGAGTGATAAGAGTGAGATCCGATGTGGTTGAGCTGTTGAAGCATCGGTGCCTTCCGACGCGCAGTGCACTGAAGTAGCGATATGACGTCGAGTAAGGGTTTGCGTTATGGAAACACCTGGCGAACAGGCTACCCCGGTAAGCGGTACAGTGGTGCGTACAACTGTAGGAGCCGCCGGCGGGTTACCTGTTCTCGTTCTTGTCGCCGTGATCGCCATCATTGATACTCTTCGTCGACGACTCCCGCTTCACGTCGGCCGACCATTTGAAGAAGTTGCAGCGATACGCGTGGTTGACTTCGTCACGTGGCCGTTCCCCTTTGCCCTTGTCCCAACCTGGGCCTACCGGTCTGGAAGTACGCATGTATACATGCATACACCGTGTTGACAGTCAGTCTCAGTATGGAGAATGGATGTGGATAGGGGGATTTAAAGGTGGGTCATAGCCATAAACCAATGGATAAGCAAGGAAAAAGACAAACGCAAAAAAAAAAAGCCAACGGAGTTGACCGGAGGGGCAAAGAAATGGACGAATATGGGAGGAAGAGATAGCGATCGCACGGGAGGGCGGAACGATGATGCGAAGCCTTGGGCAAGTACGTACCGAGAACATAGAAAGAAGGTCTTTCCCTTATTGGGACCCGGCTTGTTCACGGTATAGAGCTTGGCGGGTTCACAGTGGACGTTGCATTTTGGGGGTTCGACAGGTGCCATGAGCTTGGACCACGCAGCTTTACTTCCTGTGGACGCTGCATCTGCGGGGCAGGTGTTTAAATTGAATCCCAAGTCTGTTGCAGCCGAGTCAGCTAGGGACAATGTAGTCTGGGAGGGCCCAGGCGTGCATAAGTCATCGTCGTCCTGACAGTGAGAAATGCCTGATAAGCGGAGAGCTAGTTGATAATCTGATGCGAGAGAGCTACTAGCCGCAGAAGGATCAACGTCCGACAATGGCGGATCATCGGTAATCTTGTGCTCCTGAGATTGTGATGGGGGTGATGGGGGTGACGGAGATTGTGATGCTTGTGATGGGGATTGGGACTGAGATGACTGAGCGAAAAATGCATTCAGGGTGCCTTTTCCCGCCGCTGAACCTGCTGCTGCATTTCTGAGTTTCTTATTCGGTTTAGCCCGCGTTGTGGATGCATCAGCCAACTTGCGTTTTTGGGGAGCTGAGTGCGGCGTTGGGGGTGTCTGCTGTTGTTGCAGCAGCAGTTTCTCTTGGGAACCCGATTTTGGAATGCCAGGCGATTTGGCTTTTGAGGATGTGGTCCGTGGCGGCCCAGATTCGCAGGATACGTTGGGCAGATCTAGGGTCCCTGCACAGTCTGGCGGCACAGCCCCGGTGGCCTTTGACTCAGTAGATGAGATAGCCGACGCCTGTAGAGGCGACGTGGACGGCGATCCCGATGCCGAATCCGAGACACCCATGGTTGTTGTCACCTTTGCCCCTCTTGCGAAGAATGTGGATAATAACGTCTGTTTTCCGGAAAACTCGTCCCAGCGGCGGGCTGCGAGCCGTGGGCGTGCTGCTAACCCGCTGTCGAGCGGCGGTGGGATTACCTCACGAAGAGAGAGCTTTACTCCAGCGTCGGTCGTGATTTCGTCATGAAGATCAATGTATATCGGACAGTGGTCAGAGCCTTTGACGGAAGGTTGGATGTCACCATGTTTGATCCACGGGAGGATCCCTCGCGTCGCCAGGATGTAGTCCACACGGGTGCCATAGTTTGTGTCCCGAGCACATATTTTGGTATTCCAGCCTGTGAAGATGTAACACATATGTATGGTGGCCAAGAAACATAAAAACGTGCGTCGTACATGTGTACATCCCTTTCCTATCGGGCCAAAATATTCGTAACACATCGGACATGCAGCCGTTCGGGCCAATCCAGTCACGAAACCACGCGCGTGCGGGATGATCGTAAAACGTTGCTGCATTACTGGCGAGATGACCGTCGCAGTGGTCGAGTGGAGCTGAGCATATGTTTATGTCACCCACTACGATAACTTCTCTGCCTTCGGAGATCAGTTTGTTGACGCGCTCCTGCAATAGAAAGTGGTAATTCATTTTGAAAGGCAGACGGGCATCAGATGTTTCGTTAGGGCAGTAAACATTGATAAGGATGAACAGGCCAAGATCTAGCACGAGGGCTCGGCCTTCGCCGTCGAGAGACGTCCAATCAGAGGGAGTGTCGGCATTCTCATCTGGCATAAGGTTCATTTCATGGGCACAAGGATATGAACGGGAGATATGGTCCTCCAGACTAAGCGGAGGTTTTGGCTGCACGGACCCTGACAGACCCTCTTCCGCTTTGAGAGGAATGAGCCTGCGAGAGTCTGTGTAGATGGCAACACCACTGTACCCGCCTTTGTTGGCGGGGAAGGAGAAAAATCCGTCAAAGGGATCCGGTGTGCCAACGTTGCGGTCAAGACTGCTTCGCGAGGTTTTCATCTCTAATTGCGCGCGTCGGATGGTCTGCAATGAACATGCGAAAAGAACGAGTGACGTATACCTTGGAAGCAGATGATGTCTGCCCGGAGATGCATTAAAATCTCCTTGAATGTTTTGAACGCGTTCCATCTCGTGCGAAGTTCTTCTAAGCTTCCCGAGGCGAGAAGATAACGAACCGAAACTCACGGATGGTACTGGGGAAGTGTCCTAACACCGTTCTAATGGCAAAGCCGCGGTCAGAGGATTAGTAGATGGCACCCGTGGCGGACTCACGATATTCCACGAGAGAATGCGCATGGCGTGCCAGACTAGTATAGCTAGGATAATCAAGAGTAGCAGTTGTAGTCAACTTTGCTCCCTCACCGCTGTCACGACCCTGCAGTCCATCGGCCGCAATATCTCAACGAATCGCCCAAGGTTGTTCTTTATACAGCCGTTATCGTGCCACTCACACGTCTGTCTGCAAGGTCTTCTCGCTGCGGCTCGAGAAGTCCATTTACACCGCTTCGTCTATCTACCACTGAACCAGAGATACCAATGCGATCTAGGAAAACGTGCCTGCCTAGCGTGTGCCCACACGTCTGTTCCTCCGCTCACGGTCTTCCCCACCACATCTAGCGCGCCCCAGTCCACCGATCTTGTCAACTCTGTCCCAGGGCACCGTGGTGCGTTCACTATGGTATTTTTGCCCCAGCCCATGATGGCGAAGCTCGATGACAGTCTATCACAACTGTTGTCGTGATTTAATGCGCTTCGTGGACACGTTGTATCAGCACCTCAGATCCCATCGGACTCATGGTCATGGCGTCAATTTTCTTTTACGTTGACACTCTCTACCATATCCTGTCTTGAACAAGGCCACGGCCTCCTAAAACTTGTCTTTATGTACGCCGCAGACTGCGTGGAGCGTGGTGTGGTGCACCGAGATAGATTTTTAATTAACTCCTTGGTGAGTAACCCCTCGCCGAAGTCACCACCATGAGCCAGGGTCGTCCTTTTCGGCTTGGATCCTTAAGGCAATTACGCGCTGGCTCGATTCGCTGAGTAGTTCAGGACCTTCTCGTAACACTAAGCACGCACCGGAGAGAAAAGGCGGAGGAATGAATCTCGTGTTGCCCATCAAACGATGCCTGCATGAGGAGCATGGCCAGAACAATCCAAGTTTCATCCATATTTCAAAAGTCACAGCATCTTCATTCACCTTTCTTTCGATCCCTGCTTTAAGACTCCAACTATTCTGACAAGGTCTTCTGCCACTACCTCCGGCTTATAACAAGTCCTTATCTTGCGGTCACCCATGAATCGAGGTACGCGGGAAAACATGCCACGGTCGCGGTCCAGAAGTGCTCAAGCCAGGTCTGCAGGCAACAGCCGCAGGGCTTTTCGCAACTTCCACGATTCAGCATCAAGTCCTGGCACTTACTCTTCCCGCTTCGACGCGGACCCGAGAAGGAAGCAAACATTATTGAGCTTGGTGGACCTTCTATCAGAGTTGACCCAGGATGGTGGACTGGAAGCAGGTTCGTTACCCATTTTATATAGTCGTGAGGCTGACAGTCAACCTTGCTCTAGATCTTACTTCCCCTCCTCCAGCTACAGAAGACGAGTTGCGTGAGCGTGAGTAATGCCCATTCTCCTCCATCTATTGTGACAACCTTTACCTACAGCTATGACGGCGGAGGAAAAGTTGCAGGCAGCAGGCGCGGAGCAGTTCTTCAAGTTCGAGAAGTAAGTCATCTCCCTTCACCCAGCGTATCCACTAAGTGCTTTCAAAGGCGAGTGGAGAATCTGGATAAGGAGGTCTGTGTAGCCTTCGCCATGTTGAAGTAATCTGACATTACCTTTGATAGCTTCGCAATTTTGCTAACGCGGCCCGTCAACTGGGGAGCTCTGTTGGCATCCTCTCTTCGGCATTTAAACTACGGGAGCGACTTACGAAAATTTTATTCTTGTTCCGAGAGAACGCCGCATCTCTCTTTCCTCGGAAAATTACTAGACATCCAAAGGAATCCCTCCTCAACCCGAATTTAATGGACCGGAAACGGCGTCACTCGACTTGGCGAATCCATCGTCCGCCCCCTGTTACGAAGTTGATTCTAGAGGATAACCTTCAGCCCGAAACATTACCGTCTCAATTTGAGAGCTTTGCCAGAGATGTCGTAACATTTCTCAATTGTCTGAATGAATTCCCAGAATTCACTGATGAAGCTGTTGACCAATCAATGAAGGCATTTGAAGGTGACTTGAAAGTAAGTGTCACAGCTCAATGCCCCCATAACGACAACTTAGGGAATGCCTGCCCGTCCAGTATTGGGCTTCGTGCCTCGACGAGTATAAAAGTTAGCTTTTCCGATGAAATTTTCAATACGTCTAAACTCAGCAGCTCTGCGTTTAGGCCAGTTTCGATCAGCTGCTGTCCAGCGTTATGTACACGACTTGACCAGTGAGATTGGCGATCACGTTGACAATATTACTGTCACACTATCTATGTTTATCGAGATCGGTGGGTGAGGGAGTGCATCGTTTTCACTGTGCTGATAAGCTTTTTTATTCAGGTGTTCCTACAATCAGGTTCCATCAGCAACACGCTGCAGCCAATCTATTGAACTTGTCAACAGTCGCAACATTCTTCTCGGCCGTGACTGCATCAACCTTGCAATTCTCATCTTCGAGCACAGGAACTGTGCTTGCGGACGCTGTCAATGCCTTTTGGTTTTCATCATTGGTGTTCAGCATCGCTGCATCCGTGAATAGTCTTCTCGGACTAACGTGGAAACAAGCTATGTAGTAAGCGGTTCTTTTACTTCTTTGCGTCATGTCCTGTGCTAATTGCATCATTGAGCCGCTCTCCTGGGCACAGGGTGCCGTGGTGGGTGCTCATATGGATTAAACGATCTCCGCTTGTCTTCCTTGTCATGTCCGTTGCCTGTTTCTCGTCAGGCCTCATGCTTTTCACCTACTCCTCACATCAGGTGGGTGTGCTACGCCACTGGAGTTTTCATATGTTTGTTGAGACATTTATCTTACAGGGGCCTGTAACCTCAACCATAATCACCGTGCTAACGGCAAGTCGATGCTTGGTTGGCTCCACAGCCTCGTCTCATCCTTACTCCTCACAACAGGTCGTCACATCCTTTGGTCTTGCTGCTGTATCAGCATGGTTTGCATCTGAGCGATGGATATTTGTTCAGCACAGCGGTCAGAAGTGGCTTGGAGATGCAATTTCTGAGTTCGCCGGCCATGTTGCGGATCTTCGCATTGTTCGAGCATTGCGCTTTGTCACCGATTGGTTATGGGGATGTATCGCAGCCGTCTTCGCAAGGTTCAAACGTTTAGTAGACTGGGTAAATGTAACTCCAGCCCACCCGGAGAAAGATGAGCTGCCATTCTATGGCGATCCACATCAACCGCGGGTTCCCCGCCACCCCGTGCCTCCTCCACACTATCGTCACAACACACAAGAGTCCATAGCACCAATGCAACATCAAGAAATAGCCTTTTCTTCATGCTCAGATCTCACTGAACGTCGGATGTCCGCAGACGAACGCAGTGAGGACAGTGTGGCTACCGGACAGTCTCATGCCAGGCAACGTTTCGTGAACGCCATTCGCACTGTGATCATGCTTCAATCTACTCAGACCACTGGCACTACGCGTCCGATGTCTCCAAGACGAGACTCCGCTTGGGAAACTCCACAGCTTACATCGCCAGGTCGATATGCGGACCCGAATGTACAAGCTCTGCGAAACCACCGTATGGCGACCAATATCGAAAAGCTGAAGATGCTTGGTCCTATTCAAGAACTGGCTGCACATCAGGCTCTTGTGCGTCATCTCCAGTTCTCACCCAACGGGAAATATCTGGCTACATCTAGGTGCGATTGCCTATTTTTTTTTCTTTGCCTTGCTCACATTCGCTGTAGTTGGGACAGGACGTCAGTCATATTTCGGGTAGGGCAGAGCGGGGACCTTGCCACCCACCGCGTTCTTGTTCACGTACGAGGTTTCATTGGCCAAGTCGCTTGGTGAGTAAGCGCATTATGTCAAGTTTCGCGTTTGCTGACGACAGTTGCATAGGTCTCCTAATGGCCGGACGCTCCTGACTCGGCTCACGCGTTCCGTAAAAGTGTGGACTGAGGTAATGTGGATTTCTGCATAATAGGGAGATAGCCGTGCTGATCGGGTTTTTCTCACCAGGATGGCGTATGCAAAAAAACGATCGAACGACAGAATGGTATCCAGTCCATCGTCTGGCTCCCAAACAGTGACGGTAAGATCCCTGACACGTTCCATGTTGAGTGTTTTTTCATGACGGGTCACGATCAGCTTTCCTTTCGGTCGAAGGAAGCGAGGTTGTCAAGCTGGTGCGTAAAATCGTCTGTGTTCTATGACGATCCTAGCTGACACGCGTTTAGGATTTGACCGGGAAGGTGAGGTGCAAGTGCTGACATCTTTCAGTAGCTTTTTGCCTTACCACATGTCGTTAGGTACTGGATACTTACAATCTTGGTCAAGTTCGGCTTCATAATGTTGCGGTCACGGAGGACTGTGTGCGTTTGGTCGGCGTGGGGCCGTCTATCGCATCCTCTGAAGGGCCTCATCCTAGTCGGCACACCAGAGTGGAGAAGCGCATTATAGGTATGGGCTCGTTTATGACCTTCTGGTATCTGCTCAATGTTCCCCATGACAGTTTACAACATGGAAAGAAAAAGAAAAGAGAGGTGCGTTCAGGCTTATGAGTGCAGGTTCAGTCGTTGATTACTCGTTTAGCCAAACCCCATTTGCTAATGATGTTCGCGATGTCACCATGGCAAGGAGAGCTTCCGTTGTCCTTATATCTCCAGAAAAGGTTGGTATTGTTTCCGAACCCTAGCAACTTTGTTTTCAACTTTTTATCAGGCACCTCCTCAGCTATGGAAGGTAGAAGTTGTCAGGGACAGAGATAACAATTGCCTCACTTCCCGCCTCACCCCGAAACATACATTCGTTCTCAAAGTTCATGTTGACTTTGCAGGCCCGTGCTACTTTGCAGGGAGGGATGACCAGTTCGTATGGTGTGCCGGAAAAGGTTCGTTCGTTTCTCACTGCCAGACATATTGTGACGAATTGCCGCAGCTGGAGACATACACATCTGGGACCGAGATACTGCGGCGCTTCTCCACTGTATACGTCCACCGCCAAGTGCGCTAGATCTGACGTGTATTGCATGGAATTACGCAACGGACGATCCATTTTCGTTTGCGACGGGCAGTCATGACGGAGCAGTTCGTTTGTGGTCCACGTCAGCGCCACCGGAGCCTGATGCAAAATCAGAGAGTTCGTCATTTTACGACCAACATCCAGAAGGTGATCGGATGACAGTATTTTCTCTTCAATCTGGTTAGCAGGTAGATCGTCATCCAGCGCAACGCTAGCGGGAAATACGTTTTGAAGAGCTATGGATTATTTATTATGTTTTGTGCAATAGGGGCTTAACTAGGTAATCTTCATTGTCTACTTGTACCGATAGGCTAATGTATGCTGCATCCTTGTTTACCGTTCTTAAAACGGTTGTAGAAATATGAAATGTATCAACGTTGCGGTGTGGTGGAGCTCGTCCATGAGCTTCTAAGCATATCACATCACCGTTGAGGGGGCAGTGCACATGTTGAAACAGAAAACCATACATACATACATACATACATAGACATGTACTAGACAACAACACCAGACATTAATATACTCGATTCAGATGTCCGTTTGGGTCCCTCCTTGCCAAGACCTGCAGCAAGCTCGGCCTCTTCTATGGTATACGCCGGTTCTCTGAGCGCTCGGCACCTTTTCTTGTGTACCTTGCTCTTCCAATGTGAATGAAGTGCAGTATCACTTTCGAAATACCTTCAAACAAGGGTGCACGGACGTGCTGAATCAGCGGTCTGGGCGTAATATGAATGATGCACAGCACCCAGTTCAGCTCACCTCGCACATTCTACGCAGTAGTGCTGCGCCAGACCCGGTTTTTCAAAATCGAGTGGTTGTGCCTCGAGTGCGGCACGATTCTGAGATAGGGGATGGCACACGAGAATTAATGATCATGCATTTTTTTACTTTCATCCCACCGAGAGCAACTCGAGTGGACGAGTCAGGCTGAGACGTAGTACATACTTTGGGATCGAGGTCGATCAGCTGTATCTGATCGAGATCTCTTGTGCGAGCCTGGAAAGTGTAGACACAGGTGAGGGCTCGTCCGTAAATAAAAGCATTGCGAATGATTGAAAAAAGTCCCCAAGGGACGATGCGCACTCTGGTACGGGACGCTCTGTGGATGTCACGCTGCGATTTGTGGGTTCGAGAGCGACGTATACGGCCCATATTATTTGTGGCAGCCTAACGTCTTTCGTGTGATGCCGTCGACGTGCAGTGTGCGGTGTGCAGCGTTGCAGGAACGGGGGGCCAAGGGACGACAGTGTTTGGGATCAGGCTTGCCAATGCATGCGGTGAAAAATTTGGCACAAGGCGACCACGTAAGCGTGATTACTATACAAGATTGCTAATTGGCTTATTCGAATGCATCACTCCTCCCTCCCATCTCCTCAAAAAATCGACCGCCTCATGTCTGATGCCTGGGGATAGTAGTAAATGGTAAGTCACTTGTTGCGTGTACAAGTACCCTTTTTGAGCAATACCGTTGACATTACAGTAGAGTCACCGCGTCTTCAACATGGCTTGGTTCCTGCAAGTTTTCGAGCAAAAGTAATCGGCGTCACTCTGCGGATAGCGCTTGCACAAGATACAGGGGGCCTTCAATTTCAGTGTGACGGATTCCCTGTTCAATTTCGACCGACGTTTTCCCCCCGGCCCAATCAATACCAGGATGGAAGAGAGAGTGGTTTGTTTTTTGGGACTCACTCTCGGTGCTTGATGGAACAGTAACCCGTGCTGATACCGGTTTTGTCAACGTGAACGGGTTTTCCACAGTGCGGAATGGCACATGTAGCAGCAGGCTTTGCGGCGGGTACATTTGTCTTTCCTGCTTTTGTGGTCGCCGGGGGAGGCGCCAGAAAAGGAGCACTTCGGGCGGCTGGCTCTTCTTCCGAGTCCGTCGGGTAGGCACTCAGGTCCGTCTCCTCCCCCTCGTCGACTTCATCATCAGATGCAGAATCGCTCGGCGGATAATCAGAAGAATCATCATCTGTCATTAATATTCAGTAATGGAAACAAATAATAGCCACCGGTAAGTCTTTTCTTACCTTGGGTCACAGTCACTTGAGGTTTGGCTTGGGCTGCTTTCTTCACGTTGTGGCCAGAATTATTTTGGGATACATGATGATGCCGTACGACGTTGGGTAGGTTTGGCTTCGCGGGTTGCTTTCCCTGTACAGCAGTTGCTTGGTTACCTCCCTGAGCGGTGGTTGCCAGCGCTGCACAGGATTTCGTACAATAATCTGAATTTCTGAACTTGGGCTTCTTTCCACAGTACTGCAGATCGTGCATGTGATCAAAAGTGATAGTAAGTAATGGATCGTGACCTGATCGGCACTTTCGACGACTCACAGCGCAGAGGATCGCTTTCTGGGGTGCGTTGGGTGCTGCCAGTGCTCGGTTAGTATGGCCGCCGGAAGGTTGGGCCACATTGGGCAGCGAGCTGGCAGCAGCAGGCGTCCGTGCTTGTTTCGCCGCTGCTTGAGATGCACACGTCAAGCCACAATATTTGTGAGTGCCAAATTTCGCTCTCTTGTGGCAGTTCTACTGTCCCTTTTCAGCTTGGTGCACAAATTACGTAGAAACTGCGCACCTCGCAGTCATTCTGCGCCATCGAGATTCGATAGTATTCAGGTTTATCCGCACAGGGAGCGAGCGAGTCGTCGATGTGGATAGGATTAGACTCGGAAATCGAATCGAATCGATGGTAGCAATGCCTCATGGTCGACAGCCTGGAGGCTCGGCACAATCCGCAACGCCAGGCAAGCCTATCCACATGGGCGGCCCGATGCAATAACCTATCTGGATTCTAAATCGGATGGACAGGGCTCGCTCAAATAGATCTTGGCCAGGGATGACCCCTTCTGTCCTTAATCAGACCTCTGTGGCCCCGGCATCTGCCAATTAATGTCAAGTGGTACGACTTTGCTTTTTTGTGTTCGAGATGAAATAAGAACCTCCTCGAATTTGAATTTTTTTCAGGGACCAGATCAAAACGCGACGCGTTGTATCCTCAATGCCAGCCGTATTAGAGGTAGAACGACTGCCGCCACGTTATGGCATATGTTCATAAACGGAGGTATTCGAACCAGCAGTTTGCAACGAGCTGCCTATCCGGTAGTCGGTATCTCTCCGGGTTCCTTCATACGACTAGTACCAGCATACCAAAAGAAGAAGCGTCAAGATCACGATTGTAAATGTATACCTTGGGCAAAGCTCCGCTCCACAGCGTATGACAGGAGTGATAGTCCAGGCTAGCCAGAATTTCATTTCTCCCTGGTATACATCACAACGTATCTAGGATTGATAGCGGCCGAATCTCGGACTACCACTAGGTCGTCCATCAGAATCTGGGGGGAAGGGCTTCCATCAGCAGATAGAAGCGTAGGGTTTGGGTCAACTAACTGAGTTGTTTTTGTTGGGCAGTTGAGGTAGGACGACGTCGCATGCAATCATGACTCGATATGGGGAGCTCAAGCATGATGTTGCGTAGCGGTCTGCTCGAGAGGGGTTGGTGCAAGAGTAGAGGCCATTCCCATGACTATATGCGCGGATACAGTAAGTTGGCCCTCAGTGAGTTGCCTCAGGTATACGACACACGCACCGTCCCTTGTTATGTGGAGCACCGAATGCCACGCCCTTGAAAGCGGACTTGATAATGTTGCAGATACCGCACGAGGACCATGTGCAAAGAGCGGTTCCTTTGGTGCCCATGTCACACATGCATTGCGAGGCGTGGAATGTGCGCAGCAGTCGCACGCCCCCGCTCGACTTGAGCTTCTGGCTAATAACCAATAGTACATCATCTGGGGGATAAGCAAGATCGTGGATTGGCACTGACGCATAGGATTCCTTTTCAGCGACGATGACAGGGGAATACGATATTTCGAATAACTTCTCGATCGTTGCTGAACCTGCATCTCTCCATCTATCGTTCCACTCTCGTTCGACTGGTGGACCCAGTGCATCAGGATCAGCATGCTCGATTCCATCAGATCGCAACCACGCACATTCTCTCCACACGGTGCCCGATGCGCTGATATCGTACATGTGCAATTCATCGGCCGCCTTGAACTGTGTGCATCTGGCGCACATCTGCCCGCTGGCCCCACCCTGGGGTAGTACTAGTACGCTTCTGCACCGGATGCATCCTTTCACGAGCCCGATGTCTACACCCTGCCTGTAGTGCATGGTGAGTAGTACCCCCCACGAGGGGAGAGGACGAGATGCGCGACGCACTTTGCGTGATCGTCGGAGCAGAAGCCTCGAAGGTTCGGATCCTCCGCATTGTTGTTACAGCCCCTGATCTTACAAGGGGGGGATTTCGATTTTTTGGTGAGAGCAGCGCAGGTCCTACCGCAATACGAGTGTGTCACGCCCGAGATGTCTACGTACTTGGCTTTGATACCACAGACCTACCGTCCGCGTATTAGTATGCAGTCAGCACCGTGGGATGAGTTCGCACCTCGCACAAGTTACTAGCCTTGCGTGGAGAAGACATCCTCGGTGGTGTGTTGTTGGGCGGCACCACGTGTTTGCCACACCCTCGGAGGTCGTCGCCTCGGGGATGCAACGTGGTCGCGCCATGCACCCGAGCGTTGCATCATAAGAACAAGGGAAATTCATTGAACCCGCATAGAACAATGCCATTGACACCATCGATACTAGGAACTCGCACACACAACAGTGCCCCGTCTCGGTCTGCAACGCCGTCAACATACCAGGTCGATATCGTACAGACTATGCGCGTCACGTCGGATGAGCCACTGACATCCGGCACGATCGACCAGATCAAGAAGCGTCTCGAGAGAGTGCTTCATCATGATCTCGGTGGATACACGTCAGGGGATGAAACCAAGCTAAGCATCACTCAGACGGGTTTGAACGTCGTGAGGGCAGCAGGGAGCCGTGACCGGACACTCTCATCCCCGCCCCCACCATCGCGGGCTCCGAAGACTGTGGGGGCCCGCCCAGTCCCAGCTGCGCCTCAGTCGCCGAAGCGCATCCTGTTTTACCATGCTCACGATCCACACTACGGCTTCACCAACTTCTCATCGGACCCTGTCGAATACCAGGGTAAAATATACCCTACAAGCGAACATCTGTTCCAATCACTAAAGGTGAGCAGATATAGAGGTATCGCATTCCGAACCTAACAGTGCGTGCAATACATAGTTTCTACCTCACCGCCCAGAGCTCGCAGAACACATGAGAACATGCTCCCAACGACCACGCGCCGTGTTCGATGAAGCCCACAGGTTTAGTCCCGAGGCCCGTCCAGACTGGCTCAAAGTCAGAATCGACATGGTGCGTCGTTTGGATTATTATGGGCGGCCCATCATGATGTTTTATACAGATGGATTTGGCACTATGGCATAAATTCACGCAGAACACGCACCTCAAGGACGAGCTTCTCTCCACGGGCGATGCTGAGCTCGTCGAGGTAAGCCGCACTGATGATCACTGCCGTTATCGAAGCTCACCGACAAATACATAGGACTCGGACAAGGACGCATTCTGGGGTGTTGGTCCTGACGGAAAGGGGGAGAACCAGCTTGGAAAAGCGTTGCAGAGGCTCAGAACAAAGCTGCGGGACGTGGAAATGGGTCGAGCCAAGACTGCTATGACAAGAATTCATCGATAAAGCGTTACGACAACGGCATTCCGTCTTACAGTAGTTAATTTATCTGCGAACCGTTTCCATAAATATTCGCTCATGCCAAAACGTGGTCAGAGGCATTGATTTCATATCATTTCGAAGGGGAGAAGCAGTATCGCCCCCTTAGACCCCCAATGGCGCGATGTCGGCCGAGAACCGTCTACACAAGACCAACAAAACTGTTTCCACAGAAGAGACAGCGTTCGACGGCTTCCAATAGCTCCTTCACAATCCAGCTCCGTGCTGCAACGGGCATCCAACTATCATCATCCTTGGCCTGGCTCTGTGACACGGGCAGCAACGCCTTGCGGCTACATCCAATGCAGGTTCGAACCATCGAAGTCGATAAAATGAAAGACGTCACCGAGCAACGAGCTAGATAGAACGAGGAAGAAGAAAAAGGCAATAAACCCACACGTTTTCGTACAAGTGGTCCCCACCGTGGGGCGTCCACAAAACGAAGCAAACTGAGCCCACTCACCCCAGGTATGGCCATTCAAACACGTCGCCTGGGTGATGTCCTGCAAAGGCACTCCGATGTGGCAGGCTGGACACACTTCGTGCAGACCTGCTATGTTGGGATCGATCTCGACCACCGCTTTCACCCTGTCCGACAAGGCTTGGGCCTCGCTAGATAGATCGGGAGGAGAACCGGGAAGAAGGGACTGGACTACTACTCTCAGCACGAATGGAATATCGGCCGCTGCGGTCACATTGACGAAATTATGAATCAGCTTCGCCTCGTTCACATCGTGTCACAAGGGGAAGGGGAAGGGGGGGACATACGAGTGAGTGCCATGACAATGGCTGCAAGGTGACGAACCATGGTGCGTAGCACGCGATGAGATATTTCAGCCAGGTATTGCTGGGCGACCTTGCCGCATTCAATGCGCATGTGTGGATCTTCACACAGTTTCTAAGTATTTGGGAGGATTAGGGCGATGTTGTCGAGTCACCCCCAACATCTACCCACCCAGCAGCCATCCACAAGCGATAAACGCATTTGGAGCTGAAGCAAGCTATCCCAGCCGGAAAAATGCGTCTTGAAACTTGTGCGTAAATGCGACTTGCCATCTTCGCGAAAACCGCCGTGGCCACATTCAGGAACGACAATGGCCCTCGAATCGTCCGGTGGCAGAGCTTGAGCCACTATTTCCAACAAACGAGGGCACAGCTGCGCAAACCGGCCAGTATTGCCCAAGTGCAAAAGTGTTGGCCGGAGCAAGTGCATTGGAGCTGCCCTCGTCGCTGTGCATACGGATGACGCGTTAGTGCCCACGCATGTATTGTGAACAGGGAAGGGGGGCCAGCCAAAAGACCCGTCATTACCGCAATGAGATCCAGCCAGTGTTTCCTGCGCCATCCTCAAGATCGTCTCATCATCAGGTGTCCAAAACGGTGCAGTGAGAAGGACGCATTCATGCTTCGCTTCGTGCTTGTAACTAAAGTCGGACGGTCTTAGTACCCTGTTATACAATTATTAAAACGCTGTGGTTAGCTATATTTCACAGCCCCCCCCCAAGGAGCACGAATGTCCCAAAAAAAAAGAACATGGCGGTTCACGCACTCATAGATCCAGGTCAAGGTGGAGCAAGCATCATACGAAACCGAACCACTGGTTCGGTTGACATCTGCATAGTCCACACCAGCATCTGCACTGGCACGAACGAAAAATGCACGAGAAGCCTGTGTGAGTGCTTCAGACGTGATGGTCTCTGCACCCTCCACTGGTGAAAATGACGGGGCCACACAGGAAGGTGGCATCCAAGAGGGCTCAACCGAGAAGCTATGGATCGCGTGCAAGGATCCGTCCGAAAATGTGATGAGGAGGATATCGCGGTGTGTCATGTATGACAAGCCCGAAACGGTTTCTAAAGAGGACGATCCGGCCGATGATTTTTGCGTCTGGACCAGGAGTGTCCTTGGTCCGTGCCAGTGAGTGGGGGACGACGGGAGGGACCAGAGGTGCACGATGCCTGGCTTGGCCACAACGAGAATCGGCTGTGGCCGGTCATGAGGAGTGTACAACTTTTTTTTTTCAGACGAGAGGGGCTTACATTTCGGCCTGGAACGTTTATCCATTGGAGGGCAGTGATGGCACGTTTGTCGGGAACGAACGCGAGTTCTCGCAGTGGCTCGACACTAACATGTATGTTCTCGTTGCAGTCATATTCGGCAACAAAGCCTGTAATGGCGGGGGGCACCTCGAGCATTTGAGCCACTCGAAGCAGGCCGACACCGCCATCCGCCACCCCGTATGCCAGCATCGCTGCGCCTGGGTCAAAGATTGTGGTCAGGGTTGATCAGCAAGTACGACGTAGAACAGGCGAATCTGACAGTGATTTGCTTCTATCGAGGCCCACGGCGACCACGCCAGGTGCGTGATCCATTGCTCGCTCAGCTTCGACAGCGTGATGGGTTCTATTCGCGGTCCCTCGCTTTGATAGCCGCAAAATCTAAAAAATTCGGTCGGTTTCCGATCCAACATACGAGGTTGGCCAAATGACTACACTACCTGTACAGCGCAATCGTACCGCCACGGCTGCCGAGAGCGAGGATGGACGCGTCGACTGATGGAGTGGGGAGGACGCCAAAATCAGGTTGACGAGACCATGAAATACCTGGCGGGCACAAATCAGGTTGTATATCCACATGAGAAGCAAAGGGTGCAACACTTACTAGTCGTTTGGATTTTCAAAACAGCCAATGCGTCCACTTCGCCGTGGTGTGTCAAGTTATCGACAAGCCAATCGGTCAGGTTGGCAATCTAGAAATAGTCATAGGATCTTTTTTTTCTTCTTGCATTGTCACTCAGAGAAACTTGCCATTGCCCACTCGCCATTGAGGTGGTTTTTCGTCGCTTCCCAGAGCGTGACGTCATGCACGGTGAGCACCGCGAGAATACATCTACGTGCACATATGTATATGCGTCCGTTGACCCAATGATCTCCCCAGTTAGCGCGATGTAGAGAGAAGTCAATACGCATTACGTACCTCCCGCGGCTGGACAGTGCGCTCGGAGAACACGCTACAGCACGAACAGAAACATCCAGCGATCCGAGCGTGATAGCTCCCCAGTCTGTGGATCGACCCCCAAGCACTGTGTATCCCCGAGACACAAACAGGAAAAACGACGTACCATCACATATCTCCGCCCACATCCGTTCGGGAATACGCGACGTATCGAGCATCGTCCGATACCACCCAAGCGGCTTCTCGCTCACGTCGTCGCCTACAGGCAGCTTCAGCTCTGCAGGCGTGCTCAGGTTGATTCCGTGGTCGGGAGTCTACTATCCACACCATTTGGGATCATAGCCGTCATCCATGCGTTTCTATGCGATCAGAAGGGAGGGGGATGCGGTCATGCGAGAGGCACGCGTACGAAGATGTATACCGCCGATTTGGTGGCGAGGCAGAGTTGACCGTCGTCTGTCCATTGGAGACAACGTTCGGAGGGGTGGGGTATGATAGTGGGTACTTTGAGTGCGGTGTAGATGGGGAGTTGTGCTGGCATTATGGACGTGGAGGGAAGCTGAGAGACTTTCTTTGAACGGGTTCTAGTTGTTGCACATACGGGCATATGACTGCCCGCCATGAGACATTTTGAGTTTGTTGTCTGATGACTGCTTACGTCATACACTGTACTATCAACTCAAGCAAAACTTGGTATTGCAACAATTGAGCGATATTCGTGAAGTGGAAGCTAATCTCATAGTATACGGATTCCGGGGGGATCCGCTGTGTACACTTCTCAAGTGGAACTATGGCACGAGATTTGCCAGTACTGTAGAGGTACGTTAGGAAGAATGCAGATCAAAATGACTACTATATAATGAGTCAATCTTCTGCTCCAATATGTTCTCCATTGTCGTCAATGGAAGGAAATTTTGCTGCCATAACACTTCAACCATCTGGGACAATCTGTGGTAGATATCATCTTGCTTGGATTGACGACGAATTCTGCTGTAGCAGGCATGAGTTTCAAAAAACGATTTGCAATGCGATCGACGTGTGTGCTCCTCCGTCTATGGAAATGTAATGCCACCACCGTCCATCGATCTGGGTCAGACTGTCACCTTGCTTGGATAGATGGCTCCGGGACGTCGCCCCGCCGTCCACCGGAGACATACTTCGGAGGGATATGTAGGTTATGACGGTTTGCACCCGTTGACACTTTCAAGTATGCGGTGAGATTGTGCTGATGTGCGGAGCGGCGATAGCATCTGCCGAGAAAGCATAAGTTCAATCCGGGTTGTTGCACATACGAAGACAAGGGAGCGCATCGCCAGAACCAATTGCAACTAAGGTGATCATTTGTGATCGAACCTTCAAGTCTTTGTCTTCCGGCTTCATGCCAGAAAGAAGGGAGCGTGAGATTTGCACTTTGGTCCATCCGTCATGTAGTGGGCGTTGCAAAGAGTATATGTAGGGTGCGCACCTCACAGTGGTCCAACTGGCTGCCTTGTTGCGCCCAATTAAAGCCCAACTGAGCGGGTCGTTTGTCAGATCTTGACCTGACCGCACTCTAGCCGAATTCAAGCGAGCCAAACAAGACTTACATTTGAGATTTGTGAACATGAGTATTATAGACTGCGAGCAATTGATGCGTCGCAGTGTTAAATAAACGCCATGGGGTGGCCTGCGTGAGAACGACACCTCCATGGGTCGAGGGGATGACGAGGAATGTCGAACGAGTATCGCGGTGAAAGCATCACTATGGTAAGGATCGTCTTCACCTGCGGTTGTGACCCCGTTGAAGGTGGGCGTGAAGCAAAAGATTCCCAACATCTTCGATTTGACTGTGCTGGTCAATGGTAGTGAGTAAATCATACTCACCGGTGGTAGACAAACGACAGTAATTGTTGACCAAGGGTGAGAGTACCAGCCAGTGGGCCACATTGCAAGAACATGAAAAGAAAACTATGTGGATTCCGAAGTAGTATGAGCCAGACACTGAAATACTGCACCTAGCATGAAAGAAATATCATGGAACCCTACTTTCTCTGCCATCGCTCCGTTACTCGACGACGCCTGCAGGGGCGCCGAGGAGTGCAACTCTATAAGCTGCATCGAGGGTCTAGTGTATGAAAAAAGAAGCAAAGTTTTTCACTTATAGTGTCACATGTCACGGCACTGTGACAGGTGTCACATTTCTCCCATCATCGTCGTCTCCTCCCCGAACCCTCAAGACGATCATCCACGCCGTCCGACACCACTTCAAGACAAAAAATGGGTTCAACAAGGTCAGTGCGCACAATCGTCGGCGTCTTCATGGATGGAGCTATCATATGGGCCATGTATCGAGGTTTGGATGATGGATGGATACAGTCGAGAATGGATGGACCTCTTGCTGGCGTATTCCGATTGAACGAACAGCGATCACTCACGCTCCACACTATGGCAGACTCTACTGCAAGGGCCGCGTCCTTGGACACAAGCGCGCAAAGCGCAACACCCGCCCCAACACTTCCCTTATTCAAATAGAAGGTGTTTCCAACAAGGAAGACGCTCAGTTCTACCTCGGCAAGGTACGTACATTCACCATCTTTCGTGAACCGCCGTTTTATGATCCTATTTTCTCCTTCCAGCGTGTTGCATATGTTTACAGGGCGAAGCGGGAAATCCAGGGGTCGAAAATCCGTGTTATCTGGGGGTGCGTTTACAATTCTCGCATCTCATTCTCTAAACCAACTGACCTCTCGTGGTGGCATCCAACAGTCGCGTAACCCGTCCACATGGGAACTCCGGCGTTGTCAAGTCAAAGTTCGGCTCCAATCTCCCACCACGAGCCTTTGGTGCTAGTGTGCGCGTTGTACGTTATCATCGTCATCTCTCGCATTGCGTTCTTGATTTTTTTGTGTGCTTCAGATGTTGTATCCTTCTAACATTTGATTTATTCTCTGCTCCTCATCCTGTCAAGCCGACACTTCTTACATCGCTTGGAGAGAGGTCCCCTACATAGGTGTATTGCCACAACATGACCATGTCATATGACACACATGAATACACACACAGATACTCAAAACTTGTTGCACATTGAGCAATTGACCTTAATCCTCGAGTGGAAGGGAAGTAAGTACCAGCATCAGGGTCACAGTGGCGGCGACTATCACTATCAACACTTTTCGCCACGACGCCCATCTGACACTACTGCTATCTCCGTCCCGTTTTGCGTACTCTCAGACAGGCCGCTCCGTGCGTGGCAATGTACCACGTCGATTACTCGTTTTCAATGAGACTCGCGTTCGTCAAAATGTAAGTCTTGTTGGGTTGACCCTTACAGCTTGAATTTGTAGCATCTATAGCGAACGGAAATTGGCCAAATGTCAAATTGAATGCTCCGTTCCTTTTCACCATCAATCTAGTGGGGAATACTACTAGTCTGTAACCGCATCAGTGGGACATTCGATCAGAATTTGGTCCCTCTAGCAACATTGGCCCTCACATTATATCACGACGCCAACTTTCGATGCCGCGTGTACTAGCCTAGGGCCAAGTCTCAGAGAATGGCGACCACCTACCGAAGTTGAAACACCCAACGCATCATCTTCACCATGGCATCCGTCTTCCACCTGAATTCGAATCACCCTGTTAATCAATTTGCGTTGCCTGTACTATGCTCAACATACAGCGACAAGTTAGTTAGAGACACTTTGGAAAAATAGTCCCTTCCTCGTGCTTTTGTCTACGAGGTCCGATTCCTGTACAAGATATAAAGTATAACCCTAACACCAGCTCAGCCGCACGTAGGCTGCCGTGCCCTTCCACGATGCGCCAACTTCAAATGTGAGTAGGTTGGTACGTATTGGTTGCTGTTGGAGGCTCAGAGTGAGTCATGAGTCCTAGAAAATCTCAAAATGTGTGAATAGTGACTGGCTCTTCGGGTCCACTGTCATAACAAGCAACCAGGATGTGTGCTGGGCTGATCCCGAATACCAGGCTATCGAAAGCCGGGATGGTGACCAGGAAAGCTCTTTTCAAGCGGTTCTCATCGTCGACATCGACGTCCCCGACGACGACTATCACAGTTAAGGCGACCCCTTCCAAGGATCATCTACACTGCCCCCTACCCCAGGACATTCTCCCAAAAGGCTACCTACTTACTGGCGTAAACGCAGGTGTCAAAAAAATCCGACCAGGTGCACCACCGCCTCTCGACCTTGCAGTCGTCTTGTCCACCTCGTCCCGCCCCACCTCCGCGGCAGCATGTTTCACCCTCAACACTTTCCGCGCTGCACCCGTCGTCGTCTCCCGTGACGTCCTCCTCCAAAGCGGCGGCCGTGCGCGTGCCATTGTCGTGAACAGCGGCTGCGCAAACGCAGTGACAGGGAAGCAGGGCACAGAGGATGCATGGTCCATGGTCCGAGCTGGCGATGCACTCCTTCGCTCGCATGGGGTCTCCTCTGACGGAACGAACGAGACCCTTGTCATGTCCACAGGCGTTATTGGTGTGAACCTGCCCATCTCAAAGATCCTTGCCGCCATCCAAGCCCAATCTTCCCCATCCTCGCCCTCATACGCCCTCTCGGCCACTCCGTCCGCCTACGACGCCGCAGCGCGTGCGTTCATGACAACCGACACGTTCCCAAAACTCCGTGCTAGGTCATTCACACTCAAGGGCGATACGTACCGTATGGCTGGTATGGACAAGGGCGCAGGAATGATCCATCCGCGCATGGCAGGACCAGATGCCGTGGGAGGGTTACATGCCACGCTGCTCGGTCTCATTCTCACAGACGCACCTGTTTCTCCGCGCAGCTTGCAGAGTGCACTGACGTATGCTGTCGATCGCAGCTTCAACTCTATCTCTATCGATGGGGACATGTCGACGAATGACACGATCATTGCCCTTGCTAACGGTGCCGGCGCAGGAGCAGAGCGGAGCGCCACGATCGAGGATATTGACGAGGAGACAGATCCGGATGCATATTGCGTTTTCAGGGACGAGCTGACCGATTTCGCGATTGATCTGGCAAAGCTTGTCGTGCGGGACGGAGAAGGAGCGACCAAGTTTGTCGAGGTGTCCGTCGAGGTATGTGCTCCCGATCATACACGGAACATACACCGACGCTAATCGTAACAACAGAACGCAGCATCGTACACCGACGCACACCGCGTCGCATCCACCATCTCCACGTCGGCACTTGTCAAAACTGCCCTATACGGCGAAGACGCTAAGTGAGAGTCCCATCCCATTAACCGCTCACAATACACTACTGATGGACGGGCTTTCTAATACATTAGTTGGGGCCGCATCCTTTCATCAACAGGCTCGACACCCCTAAGCACTCCGCTCGACCCCACCTCTGTGAGCGTCTCTTTCGTCCCACCCGCGTCCTCTGCAAACCCCTCTCCACTGCCCGTGCTTGTGCACGGCGAGCCTGCCGGTGCAGACGAGGAACGTGCGTCCGAGATACTGGGAGGAGACGAATTTGCGATTGTTGTGGATCTCGGTGGGCAGGGTGTAGGTGGGAAGGAATTGGCGAAGTACTGGACGTGTGATTTCAGCTATGTGGGTGTTTCCTCATGATTGCACAGTCTTGTGGTGTGCTCATACTTGGCGTGCAGGAATACGTGAGGATTAATGGGGACTATCGGACTTGAGCGGATGAGGAACGGCAAACGAATAAGTCACAGCAACAAGGATATAGATGCGATCAGAACAGCTGGATTTGATTTGTTGTGAATGATGAACTTCAGTCTGCTTACCTGCCAACTTGTGGGACCTGACGGTGCCGAGCGAGATATTCTTGCAGATCCGGGCAATTGCCCTTCCTCAATAGGCCGACGCGATAACTGCAACTCTGACTCCGCGCGTCGTTGCCTCCGCCGACGCAGAAAGTTTTAAACGCCCGCTTACTGCATCAATCTGCAAAATTACCCGCAGGTATGGGCAATCTACCCTGCACTACCAATAGGTGAATGGTAAAATTTTCATTGCCCTATAGGGAGGGATCATTGCTATCAGCACGTTCATGAACGATTGAACCAAGGTAGTTCTGCAGGATGAAAATATATAAGGACCTCAGGTTTTTGTGCAACCATAACCAGCAGTGAAATATGTCTGTTTCACCAGATTCTCAGAATGTCATATTTGAAGGAAGGAAATTGTCTTGGATAACTTCGGTGTGTGACAAAAAAATGTGTTGTGGCTGATAATCAGTAAAGGGCGACCCCTCGATGCAAAATGAGGGGGTTAGGATAACCATCAATCACACACGAGCATGACATGAGGTGTACTTCGATGGTTCTCGGTCTACTAGCTGACACATATGTACAGGGGTGTATGAGGACAGAAACTGGCAGTGATTCACTATCAGGGTAAGTGTACTTACGACCTCCGGCTGTGAGTTGATCAGCAAAGCCAAACATTCTCACCCTCAAGAGGATAAATAACGACCTACTTGGGTAGATTCCCCGTCAATGGAACCAACACATTGCAAACCCCATATTCATCATGTCCGACACGTCCCTTCCCTCTAAGGTGGCCATTCGCTCTGTGGTTAGCGATCAATTTGTCGGCACCACCGCCATCACCAGCGACGGTATCGCTACCAGGTTGGTGGTTGCTAATCCCGTTATTAGCCTTCCTCCACCTCAAGTACGGGTCGCAATCGTTATGCCCACACATCGTGGAATTTACCTTAATTTTATAAACAGTTTCACCTCCAGAGAGTTGACGAAACACAGCCCATCTATGAAATCCGTGCTGGAAGTGAGTACGTCCGGGATGGCAAATCTGAACACGACCATGGGCTTGTCTTCGCTTTCGCCGACCCACCTGCTCAGAAGTTTGACATTAAAAAGCATTCTGTCTACACCTAAGCCGTTAACTTCCGTTTCGAACCTGATAGAGCAGCTGAAATGCATGACGAAAACCCATTGCCGTAGCATTGTGAAATTTGGCACCAATGACGCACTCACTACCCGTACAATGAGCAAGGAGCGGATGCCGAGCGTTCTGTGCGATTTTTCACTGCCATTGTCGAATCGGCTCTAATACAGCACGTTTCAGATCCGCCTCCAACCCCTCAAGCTTGAGGATGAACTCGGCAACTCAGGATATCACCCTGGACAATTGTTCACAGTGAGGGATGCAGATGACGAGCCTCAGCATCACTGAAACCCAGATTTTGTTAAAATTGTGTTCACAAAATTTAAGATTATCACCATTATCGTCACTAATTTTCACATCTCCAAAATATTGGAATTCCTTGTGTGTTAGAACTTAGAAACTTGCTGTGACGACGCCGACAGCAGTCTAGCCCGTAGACTCAGGGCAGTCGCCAGACTGTCATAATAAGCAAACAAGGATGTGTGCTAGGCTGGTCCCGAATGCCGCTGTACCAGGCTATCGAAAGCCGGGCGGCGAACACTCTTTTCAAGCGGTTCTCATTGTCGACATCAACTTCCTCGACGACGACCATCACAGTTAAGGTGACCCCTTCCAAGGATCATCTGCACTGCCCCGTACCATAGGACATTCTCCCAAAAGGCTGCCCACTTACTGGCGGATGAAGAACGTGCGTCCGAGATATTGGGAGGAGACGAATTCGCGATTGTTGTGGATCTCGATGGGCAGGGTGTAGTAGGGGGGGAAGGAATTGGCGAAGTACTGGTCGACACTTCGATTTCAACTATGTGCGTGTTTCTTCTTGGTTGCACAGTCTGGCGGTGTGCCCTTACTTGGCGTGCAGGAATATGTGAGGATCAACGGGGACTATCGGACTTGGGCGGATGAGGAACGGCAAACGAATAAGCCACATCAGCAAGGATATAGATGCGATCAGAACAGAAACTGGATTTAGTTTGATGTGGATGATGAATTCCAGTCGAGGGACCTGCCAAGTTGTGACACCTGACGGTGCTGAGCGAGATGCTCTTGCAGATCCGGGCAAGTGTCCTTCTTCAACAGGCGATAACTGCAACCCTGACTCCGCGCGTCGTTTGCCTCCGCTGAGGCAGGAAGTTGTGTAACGCTCGCTTCCTGCTTATGACCGCCCCTGATGTGACTTCTGTGCCTTGGTGGCCTAGACCTTATGAACAAGGTTAATGGAAGCAACTGATACGACGTACAAGAAGTTCAAGGTCCATCAGCAATGCGCCCTATTTGAGGAGGATCGTTTGTACTTACGATCTCCGGCTGTGAGTTGATCAGCGAAGCCGAATACTCTCATCTTCGAGGATAAATAACGACCTACTTGGGCAGATTCCCCGTCACTGGAACCAACAGATTGCAAACCCCATATCCATCATGTCCGACACGCCTCTTCCCTCTAATGCGGTCATTCGCTCTGTGGTTAGCGATCAATTCGTCGGCACAACCGCCGTCACCGACGACGGTATCGCTACCAGGGTGCCTCCCGGAACCAGGCTGATTGTTGTCAACCCCATGATTATAGTTCCTCCACCTCAAGTACGGGTCGCAATCGATGTTATGCTCACTGTCATGTGGAATTTACCTTGATTTTATGAACAGTTTACCCTCCAAAGAGTTGATGGAACACAGCCCGTCTATGAAATCCGTGCTGGAAATGGGTACGTCCGGGATGACGAGCCTGAATACGTCCGTGGGCTGGTCTTCGCTTTCGCCAACCCACCTGCTCAGAAGTTCGTCTTTACCTATGTGGAAAAACATGCTGCCTACACGTAAGCCTTCAACTTCCATGTCCAACTTAATAGAGCGGCTGAAATGCACGACGAAAACCCACTGCTGTAGCATTGTGAAACTTGGCACCAATGATGCACTCACTGACCCGTACAGTGAGGAAGTAGCGGATACTCAGCGTTCTGTACGACTTTTCATTGTTATTGTCCAGATTTGAATCGGCTCTGATACAGCACATTTCAGATCCGCCTCCAACCCCTCAAGCCTGAGGATGAACTCGGTAACTCAGGGTATCACCCTGGGCAGTTGTTCACAGTGAGGGATGCGGATGACGAGCCTCAGAAGTTGACAGATTAAGAGATACCAGTACTAGTACGTTGGGTGTCTGGTAAAGGGTCACGTCATATATAAAGCATATATACAGGGGGGGATGGTTGTACGTTCGAGGGCAACAACTCGTATAGTCGACAATATGGGATTCCGACTGAGTTTCAATGCCCCCCACTGACTCGTTGTAAATCCAATACATCCCTCCTCTCGTATTGTCCTGCTGCTGGATTTTACCTCACCGTAGACCGGCCCCAGACATCGCATGAGCTCAGCAAAGGTCTGAACTAGCTTTTAAGCAACAAGTGATTAGCAAGTTCCATAGCATTAAAAGTTAGCAGACTCCTTATACACCTGTCGTTAATCCAAACTAGATACATGATCAATAAATCGGCCAATATATCCCTCCCCACCAATCGTGGTATCGTAATGTTCAGCTAGTTCATCCACTAATGTGATCAGATATGGGAAATCCACGTCCCCGACAACACCAATCCCGTCGGGGTACCATATCTTGTGCTCTTCATATGCCCATTTCCACTTCTGTTCCATCCGTTCGGAGGCAATGGTTGGAAATGAGGTCCAACATGCTCACCAAGAGAGATGAGATTTACCTACCAAATATCTAATGAGTTCTTTGTCACTTGGCATCACTTGCTTCCACACTTCGTTTGTTGTTTCTGCCTCCGGCTCGAGCGAGCTACGACAAAATATCCGAAACGAGTCAAGCGCGTACGGACCGACGCCCGGGAAGTGAGATATCGGGGTACATGGGTAGGGGGGGCTGATGCGGGCCTGAGACCGCGTTCGGCGGATGCACGGTCTCTGTGAGGCTGTCGTCACCTCTGCTTCCGGACATTGTAGATGGCTGCTAGGGTATCGCGGCGGGTCGTCCATGTAGCGCCGTGATATTTCTTTGAACCAGTTCGCTCGTTTATTATACAGGCCCAGAGGGCGGAGGAGCTCTACGAGTTCATCCAGTGGCGCTGAAAATGTACATGAGCTGCCGAGGGCCGATGATACCAGGCGCAGAACATCAATTGATGTGGAACAGACCGGTGTTCCGATCGTGTGCGTATAACTGGAAGACGTACCGTCTACGAGTTCACGAGGTGTCGGCCACTGATTCACGATCTTCCAGAAGATGGGTATGGCGGCACGTCCAGTAGTCACATTGAGCATTCTCACAGCGAGAAGAACCTTCCAGGGATCGTCACGTATGCTTTCTAACATGCGACCATTAGCAAAGCATGATATACATGTACCTACAACATGTCTGAGGAATTGAACTTACCCTGAACTAATATCGGTTTCAACTTCCCTAGCATTATCATGAAATCAGCATAAAGAGCTTCATACTTCTCTTGAGAGGCGATATAGGAGCCAGACGCCGGGGTCCATTCCACAGAAGTTGAGTTGTAAGTCATACAGACAGGGCTACCCACAGTTCTCGAGGACTTAGTCGATGCCAACCTGGTTGCTAGAGTAATTGGCTTAGGATCGGTGAGCAAATCGCGTCCAGCCACTGCAGGTGGTGTTACCTGCACAGATGCGGAATCGAAGTACTTGGAAATCCTCAACTGTGTGTTCGTAATCGCAAGTGGAGGAGCAGACTTGCATCGAGATACTCTAGGAGTGAAATGAGCCTCCTCGTTCTGAGCTGGACTGCTCTGCCTTGCACTCTTCCGGCGCCGTTTAGCCGCACTTGGTTTACTGGTTAGTGTGCTGGGACTGGGGCTTGAATGCTTGCGTTTGCGGGAGAAAGTGGAAGTGGTGTTATCCCCCACATGAGACCGCGGTTCGAGGTTAGGGTTCCACACCTCTGTCTTCCCCTCCTCCAGAACTCCTTTCACGTCTGAGAACCTCTTAGCGCAATTCCGCTTAACAATCTCTACTGCATCCAATACCATCCGACGACCCGGTTGTTCCGTCTGACACCGTGGCCGAGAGGGTGTAGCTGCAGCGGACGGTTTCTCCAACGGCACCGGTCGAGGGTTCCGCACTAGACAAGAATGTCGTTCTTCGCATTCCGACATTACTTTGGAATGAGCGGCATCACCTGCATTCTTTCGCCGCGGCTTCTTGGCCTTCGGAAGCACGTCCTCTGAAACCACCATACTGCTCGAGCTGGCCCTCTTTCGTTTCGTGCTGGGCCTGGGCTCAGTGAGGCACCGAGAGTGTACATCATCATGGCTGGCATGCAGCTTTTTAGACTCCGATGTTGGCTCAGGAGTGTATGCAAACGATTGTCGCAACCACTGTGAGAGAGCAGGTGTTAACGGGGTAGCAGGCCTCACAGCGTTCATTGCTCTGCAGACCGGCGTGAAGGACAAAGCACGAGTTGGACACTTCTGTGAGAACGCGAGACAACAGGAGACAACTTCATTTGCTGACAACCTAAGACAAACTCTCAAACTTTCCTTAGCTCTTTCCTTACGATTATTATACATGGACCCACGCATTTGTCGAAGCGTATGCCATGAATGACTGAGTGGGTCGGAGTGGCTACCAGACTGTACTTCAAGCCCAGCCAACAAGGCCTTTAGGTGGGACTGGGTTGAAACCCAAGTCCTCACAACTGAACTAACGTTTTCTCACCGCTTGAGCAACTTCCCTACTTTTCTGCAAAGTAAGCTGGTCCCTGAGCGCCACGACAACCTGCTTGCTCAATAAAAAAGATGTTCGAGGCACCCTATCCTCCTTACAGTCCTCAGGATAAGCAGAGGTAAGCACCTTGCAATTGGTGACGGCATACGGCATGCTCAGACCAGACGTCCACATCACCCAGCTTTTCGTGAGTTTGTTTGCATCGTTCCCGATGACATCTATATCTCTTATGCAAACCGGTGAAGCTACGATATAGTGGTGAGACGATGGCCGATCATCATCACCAATATGATCGACCATGTCCATCGCCTGGTTCACGATATGACCATGGAAGCCCAAATCCTCGCCAGTGATAGGACTGATGATCGTGCACTCAATACCCAGCTGAGGATTGAGGAGGGGAAGGAAATCATTGCAAAGGCTAGCCGACTCAAGTATCGCATGGCGAGGGACCAAGAACTCGAGTGAGCATTGCATATAAGCGGATGGCGTGCGGGTGGATGGGTTTACGATTCATCCCCCCTTTGCAGGAAGATACCCCAGGATGGCGAGATGTATATTGATGAGTATAACGCAGAGCTGGAGGAACTCGCTAAAGCAAAGAAGAACACTTGGCTCACTGCTCCGCGGCTCTTTACAGGGTGAGAATTTCCCTCTGAACGCACTCGAGAGCTCATCATATACACCCCGTATTCAGGTGCTACCTGTGCGTGCTCCAGGGCTCCATCCGTCGAGTGTATGTCATACCAAGACGTTTAGATATCGTCTACTTCGTTCCTTCTTTAACCGAACAACGTGCTGGGTAAACTTTGATCCGTTCTTTGCGCAGAAGGAAGTGATGTTCAAGAATAGTACGGCAGCGATACATCGTCAGGACATGTTTATTACCTCGTGGACACTGGTCTGATCACCAGCCACACAGAGATTGCAACAACGATGCACGAATTAGAGAACGAAAAACACAAGCTCATAGAAGACCCCGACAAATTGTTTGTTCTCTTCAAGGAAATGATGCAGATGTGTCTTTGGTGCGTGTCATGCATACTTCGTGAGATGCCAAATGTGACACCGCACGTCCACAGGGGAAATGCGACAGTAAGATATCGTGATCAAGTCGCCGATGGGAATATAAAATTGAACAGTCCTTATTCAGGACCTTGCTTTTTTGACAGATCTCACCCCCTCTGATATCGAGAACTTGCAAACTGTTGGGAGGGATGCACAACAAGCAAGAAAGGAGTTTATCCTTAGGGACGACCAAGAGGTAGTCTGGGACCATGTCCAAACATCGAAGCTTCAAGATGGAACCGTTGCGCGGTGCGATTTCGTCTTGGACAATGGTACATAGTAGAATATTCCCGTGATCCCGATTGACTCACCCATGACGTTTGCAGCGGGCTTTGAGGCAAGAACTCACGTCGGATGTGTACTCTAGTGAAATCTTACCGTCCTGATAGGTTTTCACCGACCTCGTGTTCGCCGACTTTCTGGTTACCTGTACACCTTACTTTTCTAAAGCCGCCTTCCAGTGAGTAGTCGAAGTTAGATGATATTTCAGCTTATACTTCCCATAGTCCGAAGCTCTTCCCCTGGTTTGTTTCTGATGTGACTTCCACCGATTTTTATAAGACCATCGAGTCTCTGTTGTCGCCTACGTTCTTTCTTGCGGACTCTGCGGTGACATCCGAATCTGTGCAGCACCTCAAGCAAATGGTCGAACGATGGCAGAGATACCTGAAAGAGGGTATATTCTGCTTAAGCACCGAACTTGAAGACGGACACAAGAAGACACAGTTCTGGACGGGTCCATGGCCATACTGGTGTATGGAAGAGAAGGCGAATGAGTTGCATCAATGGCTCACTGGAAGCAGTTTAGTGATATTCAAGGTATGAGTTGACCTTTTACTGGTGTACCTTTTTTTACTGTCTCTTCAGGGCGATCTCAAGTACGTTTCGTATTCTTCGTGATGATGTCGCTACTGATACTTGTCGTTTCTTTAGCTATCGCAAGTACGTTCTTTTTGTGTGGAAATTGACGATTCGTGATCGAGGATGTACAGATTGACAGGAGACGTGAAATGGCCAGTATCAACGCCGTTCTCTACGGCTCTGGGTAATCTAATTCCATTCATTTCAGTTGGACATTTTATGAGTGTTGTTTTAGGATCACTCGCAGGGTCCTTCCCGCTGCTGAGTCTTCGGACGAACAAAGCAGATATTGCGGTGGGTATTCCACAAGATATTGCAGACAAATTAGACGAAAAGGACAAGGGTTGGAGGGTGAACGGAAAGTAAGTGCTACAGGATTGACATAAGCTTCGACGAGGCTGACATACTGAAGGTATGCCCTTGTGAGCTTCCAACCTAAAGGTTCTTAGTAGAAGGCTATGCGGCCATAGTTTGGGTCACAGAGAAGATATGTAGGTTGTGGTGTCTGTTGCGCGATAGATGTAAATAGGTGTGTAGACCAGTGTAAGTTTCGGCAGACTGAGTTGTTGGAATCGGTATCATGGGATACCGAGACATGTACAATTCTCAGTCCAAGTGCCACCTGTCTAAAAAGTCGAAAGCTAGAAAACTCACAAGTCGATCATCGTCAATTCAGGATGATTAGCCCCTATCAGAATTCCAACGAATGTCAAGTTTGGACCCTTCTTTCCTTGCGGCTTAGGCTATCGTTGACCGATATCACCTTTCTAAATGACAGCATACGATAGCAGCGAGCATTTATTGGCCGTGGGCTATTCGTCAGGGGAGAAGTAGTAGAAGGACGTGACCCAAACACAGGAGAGCAATAGCGGATTCTCTGGTTAGTCACGAGTTGAACGTTCGTCGGACATGAACTCCATGGCTGCCCCGTCTACTATGACGCTGCATCTGTAACAAAACGATCACATTTTTGGTACCCTGCGCATTTTTTCTTGTACCCGGTGTGTTTTTTTTTTCAGGTGTACCCTAATTACACTAGACAATGTGCAATACTACTATGGGCGTAAGTAAATACCCAGAGTCATACATCGTCATCGAAAACTGGATCAACAATAAGACGATCTGCTAACTCCCGAGCAGTCCTATCAATCAGTGCGGGTTCATGTGCAAACGCCTTGCCTTGTTTGTTTGCAAAAACATTGAAATTGTTGCATTGCGTCAGTGTATGAGAGAGGGTTGCGTCCGTCAAGCAGAAATCGACCCATGCCGTTCCACCAGACCTGTCGCCAGTCAGTCACAGGCCCTCCGGTCCCGGCAACGCTTCGAATGAGTCATCGGTGGGGGTTCACATGCGACAATGCGCCGGTGAATGTCCAGTCGCTCTTGCGTCATAGCGAGAGTAATCCAGACAGGGGTGGTAAGAATGTTGCGATCCAAGTCATTGAGGCGAGACGGAATAAGCTTGCTGAATCCATATCGGAAGGTATCCTTGATCTGATATTTCAAGGCAATGGTGATTAAGTCGGAGGGACAGATATCGCAATGACGGCTTTGAGTTGTTGGAGGGCATAGGAACGAGCGGCATTTGACTGGTACTTCTGACCCAGATCCAGGATCTTAAGTAGTACTTCATCCTGCATTTTTCCAACATCCGGGCGCCACCTGAGGAATAACAAGCACGTTCACATCGTTCGCTCGTCATTCATTCCGTCACACTCGAACGCCCCAATATCACTATGGCCAGTAAGCATCTCTCTGAACGTTGTGGATTTCTCCGAGAGAATGCTTCTGTGGACCTTGAAAAGTGAATTTTCGGCCCGCATGGTCAACGTGATTGGGATGGTGAATATGGTAAGAAGTAACAGCTTACCAGAAAGACATGGGTACCATCGGAATAGTAAAACATTTGGTGGCGTCGAGGAGCAGGGGCCACTTTTGTTGAACGAAGGCAAGGTGGGTGTTGAAAATCCGACAGTAACAATTTGTTCATATACGGCTTTCTAAGATAGCCGAGGCACGAGGCGCCTCGTAGTAGAATATAGAAAACATATAAGCAGCGTTAGCCATCGGATGATGTCCACCGCGTTATGCTGGCGTTCTTCTGCCGGTTGTGGCTGTTCCATCACTTGCGGTCCACTCTCTCACCCGTTGCACTGAGCTACAAACGATCTTTCACCACGACATGAAACAACCACGCACAAGAACATGTCATCGCACACACGACCACTCAGTTATATGGACGCAATGCGTCGAAGCGTGGTTATGGGGACAACAACGAGACGGAACAGACGTAACGCGACACTGCAGATGAATCGAGAAGGAATGGCGAGTGTGACAGAGAACGGGACCGTACGCGGGTCAGAGATGGTCATGACGGTGCTCGGGACGAAAGAGACCCTCCACACGGCGTTCCGCATCCCCGGTGTGCGTCTTCGTATTATATAGCAGTGGACAATGGCCGAAAGATCGCGGTTTGCTTATGTCAACAACCGCAAAGGCTTCAAGTTCCTCCAGGCACGTTGGAGATAGCATTTCCACCCTTTCCACAGCACAGTCTTAGTAGATGGCCAGCCGATATCCACGCTGCTCATGAAATCATCAAGAAAACGTATGATCAAGCTCTTTATTACGTCCTGCGATCTGATGGTTTTCCGGATCCCACCTGGGTCTCCTTCCACATTGATGCACTCACTTCAACAGCACTTCCTGTCCTCGAAGCACTTATCCCTAGTAGTGCCAGCCATGAGAATGAATCCTTGCCTCATGAGTGGGTGGTCGCTGTCGTAACACTGATCGAACAGGCAGTGCGAAATCTGCAGGACATGTCACACGTCGTTAATACGCTGTTCGCCCAGTTTTCTGTTAGGGATCAGTGCTGACTTCTTTGCTAGTGAGCAGCAAGAGGCTAGGATCCCCGAACTTATAAAGGAACTCAACAACGGTCAACGAGGACAGCCTCAGAAGTACATCTCCGTCAACTTGGACAATAGCTGTCACATCAATATCAGTGAACTCGCTCATATCCTAGGTATCACTTGTATGACGCTTTGGCGAATTATGCGGAAACATGGCCTGAAGCGGAGCTACACTTTATTAAGCGATGACGAGCCGCTGGACGTACTTGCAAGAAGCACAAACCGGAGTCCGGCTTCCGCTACTTGGGCATTGACGGCATCACGGGATTCGAGTCCAACAAAAAGCGGATATGGAGGTCATTGCGTCGTGTTGATAGGTTAGGTCAGCATTTATGGGAACGTTGTACAATTCAACGCAGGGTATATCACGTCTTTGTGATCCATGGAATCCTCGATGGCTACTGTCGAACGGTGTGTATTCAGGTATATTGACAGAATGTGCACAATACACTGCTGTACTCAGAATTAGAATGACTTCAACACCCTTCCAACGGGCACAGGATTTTTTGGATTTCATTGCAAAATGTATTAGCACTAAGAATTCATTTCTCTTCATCGGCAGAGCTTGAATTTAAGTTTGTATGTATAACCCAAGACAAACAGATTCAAAATGAAACATCTATTGCCTTCATGTAGGATGATGACCCATCAAAGTCAGAACTGATTCCTCAACCTGAAAGTCTCCCGAAGGGCATGAAATCGGGGAAGAAGACATAACTAACAGTGATTCCGATGCCCACTATAGCTCCGGAGTTCGTACCTGCACAATATCCGGTGTGGGGAAGTTGCGGCAAGTAAGTATCCGCAAAGTAATTATAGGCTATAGAATAAAGATGATTAGCAATATATATTAGGAGTTGCGGGAATTTACTTACCCGCGAAAGCGGAGCACATAAGGATCATCTTTTGGCATAAAAGGTTTAGGAACTTTATATATCTTAACCACTAAGCATAGAATTGACGTCTACACCATTCCACTAGTGTTGAGTTAACTCACCCGTGGTTTGGATCCAGCAATGCCAAGGTAGCAGATAAAATCTGCAATCAAATGAGTGTTGTTCAATGGAATCGCTGTTTAAGCTTACACGTGATAGCATGGAAACCTGAAGTGAAGAAAATTGCTACCCAGTACTGCAATGGTAATCAGTTAATATATCTCCCCTGACGAAGGACAATGAAACACACCACTGGGACCCTACCATCCAATTCGATGAACGCGATAAGGATGACGGTGATATGGTGATAGATATGGAACACCGCTATCGTCCAAATGTGAACACTTGGATAGTGGATAACGATGAACATACTGATAGACTTGCGAAGTAAAACCAAAAATACAGTGTCCAGAAGTTGGTAACATGTGAGATACAGGTTGAGCTTCAAAACAAGCTCCAGTCTCTACGAGCATCAGGTATGAGACAACAGGCGACAGCGGTTGCATGCACTCACGGGGGTAAATGCCTCGTCCGAACAGATAGCACCGTATGCACCTAGTCTATTGAAAATCGACCACCCTTCCATGCCCAAAAGCACCGCAATCGACATACTTGCCATGCTCACAAATAAGTCATAAATCCGAAAAGCCATGGCCACTTTGGAGGACGGCATTCGATACTTCATGACTTTTCGCATACCAAACAAAACGGATAAGTAAGTGATAGACAGGGTGACCATGGAAGACAACGTTGGCATAGGGGCCAATTCTACAGATGAATCCATGACGTCTGGATGTGCGAGGACCATGATGCTTTTCAGCGATGGGAGATGACTTATAATGAGAAGATGCTGGACAGTACTTGGGGACGAAAACAATCACGATCTGAATTATAACGACAATGCCACGTCACTTACCTGACAGGCAGAATGCCTGCTCCTTAAAACTGAAAGGTTCACCACCCCTGACACCCTCCCACATGCGCTAGTAACCGCAACATCCATTTTACACCATATGTCGCCATAGGGACATTTCCTTTCTCTCCCTTGCAGAACGCCAGAGCTTTCGTGACTGTTCCGGTACGAGTGAATAGCATCTGAACAATACCTGCTGAGATGAACTCCGCGGGGTGGAAGGTAATATGGCTTACCGGCCACGATCTAGTAGACGTTTCGGTGATCAGCTGCACAGTTTCAGTCATACAGAGGCACATACCATCCTCAGCTCACCGCTCGACCTTTCAAAACTGAAGAGATTTGTCACTCTACGTTAGCAGCCACAGTCGAACTTCTCCATTTCTTAATCATTTTCCGCTTCCTTCCCGGACAAACGCGTGATTTTTGGGTTCGCTTCAAGTTGTTCCCAGTGGAGTGTACAGACGTGGCGATTATGGTGCAGGATAAATCTTTGGAATGAAATGAACTAAGATTACGGCCGCTACGACAAAGCTTAGGTCAAAGGACTGGTCGGGTCCTTTGACCACCACTGGTCACGTGACTCTGACGGAAGGTGAGCCAAATATCCGCTCATCTACATAGTACGATATCAACTCTCCATAATATATCCCTACCTCCATTCCGAAAGGCCTACACCTGGAGAACAAGAAACAGCTGGAGGTGAGTCCGATGCCCATCCCGTCATTGCACAAGGTTCGAAGTGGGGCAATTCATGGTCCAATAAGTATCCGCAAGATAATTGTAGGCTATACATTGAAGATGGTCAACTCCAGTACATTGACAGGCATCTAAATCCGCGGAAAGCTCATTTACCCGCAAACACGGCGTGATGGCCGTGAGATGGTACATTTGCAAATGGAAGCAGATAGGATCAATGCCCACACCATTTTTTTAGTCCCAGGTTAACTCAGCCATATGTTAGATCCACGACATTTCACGTCAATTATAATCTGAAATCAAATGAGAGACTCCGTACGGTAGTGTTCTGGGCACAGATAGCGTAACATGAATTGAAGAAAACCGCCACCTTATGCTGCAGCAACAACACATTAATATATCCCTCGGCTAAGTATCAGTTAACACATCACTGTCCCCCTGCTGTTCAGGTCAATAAATGCGATAAGGGCGAGCGTTATGGGGTGATAGATATTTGCTATACGACCCACTGGATGCTGGATGTAAGAGAGAAAGTAAATGCATGGAATCTTTGTCACAGAGAGCGCCACGTCATATATGTACCTGCCAGCGGGGTAAGTAGAAACCGGGAATCTCGGAAGAATTGTCCTGGATAAGAACAGTACCGGACAAAGCAAAAATCGTACATCTGATACGCATTGTCAACACTCGACTTCTGGAAGGCCATACATACGATAGAGCATCCAGGAAATCCCAGCGTGTCCTGCGGCGTTCCACGTATGGCAGGGACGAGTTCGAGAGTTATCGATATTTAGGTGGTATACTTCTCAGTCTGTTGTCGTTGTCATGCAATTGAAGAGCATTGAAGCAGCCTCGTCCCAGTGAAAAGCGGACATGGTGAAGTATGCATAGTGTAGATTTATCTCGACAAATTTGCAGGTGGTGATGGTGGCGGTGGTGGGAATTGCCAAGGCACCAGGTTCATAGTAGTTCAACCCACAGGAGTCGCACACCGGCGAGCGGCGCAAAGACGAAGCTAGAAATCAGATGTGTCGTGCAAAATGTGACGTGGTCTGATTTTGGGCTGCATGAGGCCCACACCAGCAAAAAGGGTTCTGCGGTGTTAATCAGTAGTTGGTACTATGAATAGCGGCACATTAAGTTCTTCACTCAAAGATCCAGACTGGCAGATGTCTCTGATAGGATTGAGAAAGACCGGGGATTTTTACATGGGGAGAGCGATCATGTTATATGGTACTGCAGAGGGAAACGGAATGGCGATATTGGATGGCAACATACGTGTGTATCTGATCATCATATGAGTGCGCTCAGTGACAACTCGGCCGAGTCTGAATGTCCGATTGTCCCGTCCGTCACATATTCCCCTTCATGGCTGCTACATAGCAAAATGTTTTTTCCGATGTATATCACGTCCAGAGATCAAATGTGCTCCGGCACATTGACGGGCATCACATACTCATCTGGTGGCGAGATCCATGGAATCACCTTGTTTAACAAGGTCACTCCCAGTCATCATTTCTTGGACGTCCGCGATACCTTGTATTTCAATGTCCGTCTCAGTCAGGAGTAGGTTGTGTGTATTGTCATCAACAAATGGTTTGGTAGTTTTTCGGTCTCCGTTTCAGTAAGTTTAGATGGGCGTGTCCGTGATACACTCCTGCACAGTTGTCACGCTTGTCGTGTAGTGGATCCATCCTATTTCTCTCTTGTTCTGCTGTCGAGTTCATCTAGCCATTCGCCTTCCACCCGTAAGTGTTCGCTGGGATGGTGGTAAATCAAAATTGCGCAGAAGGGACGATGATTCTACAAAAAAGCACGTCCCACTGTCAGTTACATATTTGATGGCGATGCGGAGAGCGTTGTGGCGGCAGGACAGACGAGCGGAACCCTCGAGATGTCAAGTCGCGGACGTTGACAGAACGGCCGTGCTGTATGAGAAACCAGCGAGGATGGCCTGTGGAGTCAATGGTTTCCAGAAGAAGGTCGTCATAGCAGACAACAACAGTCTGAGGACACGTCAATGGAGTCAAGAAGCCGCGAGAGATCGTCCTAACGCCAGCAGAATATTGTCAGCAATTAGGTGCCCATGGCCATCCTGACTCGCGGGCTGGTGAAGCTCCTGATGATGGCGAGCAAATTGTCCTGGAAACGGACCGATAGCTCGAGTCATCACGCGGATCAGTCGAACAATCAAGCAGTTGGATTGAGAGACGCGTCGAACGAAAAACGTTCATGCAGAGAAAGAAGCTAAAACCACCTGACTTACCTATCGAAACTATGAGACAGCGCTCAGACGATGCAAATGGCTGCGGGAACTATACATATTGGTCGAGCGTGCACACGGGCATGCACAGCGTTACAAACTACACGGAAACTGCTGAAAACGAAGTGAAAAACATCAGTATACGTCGAGTAAAGCTGAGGACGCGAACCTCACCACCGTGGAATGCACCAGTCGAGGCACAGGGTGTCCCAAGTCGAAGATTTGTCTTTCGACAGGCCAAGGGCAGAGATGGGCGGTGGAACGGCCAGCAACCATGATCGACGAGGTGATGATGGTGGCGGCGACATCAACTCAGCGCGAGTCGAGGCAGTGCTGCTGGCTGAAGATAGTCAGCATATTCGTCAAGGCCAAAACTTTTAAGACAAGGACTTGCTAGTATCATCCGAGGCAACCACCAACTATCCAGAGCGTCCGCGCGGAGTCGGTAAGCGTCGATGACAACGAAAATTGAAGGTCAACAAAGCACAAGGCAAAATGGCTTACCTAGCGAGCGCGTCCACCTGAGAACACTTCGAACCGTTTCTATGGGGTCTATAGATTCAGGCATCAATGTGGACGGATCAATATCGTACCTATAGTAAACGTCAGTCGAGTGTTGGAGGGTAGAACACTTACCTTGGACGAGCCAACGCAATGCGGTCGATGTGGGGGCCTTGACGCGACGACGGAGAATCATTAAGTTACGGATGAAGTCCTGCGTGTTGCGATCAACACAGATATGCCAGCGCGAGTCACAAATACTTGCTCGTGTGCACACCACCTGGCACCTTCCTATAGTTTCTGCTAACTCATGTAATACGAATGTTGTTTGTGCTCTGTTGGCATGTTGTACATGATGTATCACGCGTTACACAAGGTGTTTGTCGTCGCCGGCGGCCTTTTTCTAGTCGAACAGTGTATACTATTCATGCAATATGCACAACATGCTGCTGTACTCAGAATTAGAGGACTTTAGCACACACCCAGGACAAACACACATTCAAAACGAAACATCTATTGCCTCCCTATAGGATGATGACCCATCAAAGTCAGAACTGATCCCTCAACCTGGAAGTCTCCCGAAGGGCATGAAATCGGGGAAGAAGACATAACTAATAGTGATTCCAATGCCTACTATAGCTCCGAACTCCGTACCTGCACAAGATCCAATGTGGGGAAGTTGCGGCAAGTAAGTGTACGCAACGTGATTATAGCCTATAGAATAAAGATGATTAACAATATGTATTAGAAGTTGCGGGAATTTACTTACCCGCGAAAATGGAGCACATAATGATCATCTTTTGGCATAAAAGGTTTAGGAACTTTATATATCTTAACCACTAAGCATAGAATTGACGTCTACATCATTCCACTAGGGTTTGGTTGACTCACCCGTGGTTTGGATCCAGCAATGCCAAGGTAACAGATAAAATCTGTACTCAGATGAGTGTTGTTCAATGGAATCGCTGTTTAGGCTTACACGTGATAGCATGGAAACCCGAAGTGAAGAAAATTGCTACCCAGTACTGCAATGGTAATCAGTTAATATATCTCCCCTGACGAAGGTCAATGAAACACACCACTGGGACCCTACCATCCAATTCGATGAACGCGATAAGGATGACGGTGATATGGTGATAGATATGGAACACAGCTATCGTCCAAATGTGAACACTTGGATAGTGGATAACGATGAACATACTGATAGACTTGCGAAGTAAAACCAAAAATACAGTGTCCAAAAGTTGGTAACATGTGAGATACAGGTTGAGCTTCAAAACAAGCTCAAGTCTCTACGAGCATCAAGTATGAGACAACAGGCGACAGCGGTTGCATGCACTCACAGGGGTAAATGCCTCGTCCGAACAGATAGCACCGTATGCACCTAGTCTATTGAAAATCGACCACCCTTCCATGCCCAAAAGCACCGCAATCGACATACTTGCCATGCTCACAAATAAGTCATAAATCCGAAAGGCCATGGCCACTTTGGAGGACGGCATTCGATACTTCATGACTTTTCGCATACCAAACAAAACGGATAAGTAAGTGATAGACAGGGTGACCATGGAAGACAACGTTGGCATAGGGGCCAATTCTACAGATGAATCCATGACGTCTGGATGTGCGAGGACCATGATGCTTTTCAGCGATGGGAGATGACTTATAATGAGAAGATGCTGGACAGTACTTGGGGACGAAAACAATCACGATCTGAATTATAATGACAATGCCACGTCACTTACCTGACAGGCAGAATGCCTGCTTCTTAAAACTGGGAGGTTCACCACCCCTGACACCCTCCCACATGCGCTAGTAACCGCAACATCCATTTTACACCATATGTCGCCATAGGGACATTTCCTTTCTTTCCCTTGCAGAACGCCAGAGCTTTCGTGACTGTTCCGGTACGAGTGAATAGTATCTGAACAATACCTGCTGAGATGAACTCTGCGAAGTGAAGGGTAATATGGTTTAACGGCCACGGTCTAGTAGACGCTTCGGTGATCAGCGGTACAGTTTCAGTCATACAGAGACATATACCATTCTCAGTTCACCGCTCAACCTTTCAAACCTGAAGAGAATTGTCGCTCTACGTTAGCAACCACAGTTGAACTTCTCCATTCCTTACTGCAACCATTTTCCGCTTCCTTCCCGGACAAACACATGATTGTCGGGTTCGCTTCAAGTTGTTCCCAGTGGAGTGTACAGACGTGGCGGTTATGAGCAGGATAAATCTTTGAAATAAAATGAACCAAGATTACAGCCGGCTACGACAAAGCTCAGGTCAACCGGGGGCAAAGGACTGGTCCGATCGGTCCTTTGCCTACCACCACTGGTCACGTGGCTCTGACCGGAAGGTGAGCCAAATATCCATAGCCTCATCTACATAGTACGATATCAACTCTCCATAATATATCCCTACCTCCATTCCCAAAGGCCTACACCTGGAGAACAAGAAACAGCTGGAGGTGAGTCCGATGCCCATCCCGTCATTGCACAAGGTCCGAAGTGGGGCAATTCATTCCAATAAGTATCCGCAAGATAATTGTAGGCTATCGGCCGTTACTACTACGCACATGATTTGGGTAGATTACGGTAGTTTAGTGTGACATGCGGTAGTATTACCCCGAATACACTTAAATTGAATAAATAAATGAAAATTGTAGGCTATACATTGAAGATGGTCAACTCCAGTATATTGACAGGCATCCAAATCCGCGGAAAGCTCATTTACCCGCGAATACAACATGATGGCTTGAGACGGTACATTTGCAAATGGAAGCAGATAGGCACCACTTTGTCAGTCCCAGCTTAACTCACCCATATATTAAATCCACGACATTTCACGTCAATTATAATCTGAGAGACTCCGTACGGTTGTAGGGGAAGGTGCGGGTTCGGGTGTTCGAGAGGACAGGAAGTGAGAGATGAGATGAGAGACGGAAGTGATTCGGAATTCGGACGGTGAATGCTGTAGATACGACAGGAAACTTGTGACTTCTTAGACTGAGGACTCGGACGTGAGATGCGGAACTGGGGGGAATCGGATTGCTGCAGCTCCAGGCTGCTACAGGCGGCTTAAGTACAGTACTAATGACGTCAAAGCGCGAGTGGCTCGACGTCCAAGCAGACAATGTATCTAAGGTACAAAGAATACGTCAAAGCTAAAATACAAGGGGCGGCAAAGCACTGAGAGGGCCGTGCCTAAGGACATAGGGCGCGGGATCTAACCTGGCCGCTTCGGTGCGTCGTAGATAACATACGTCCGCCCTGCCCTTTGTGGGTCTTGCTGGTCGCAGGACGATCGATACCAGTTACCCGGTACCGATCATAACTCACCCCGAGGTCCGCGGAAGGCGTCCTCACCAACGCCCGGGCCCTCTCGAGTGCTTCGTAGATCGGAAATATTTCGTAGTTGCGTAGCTAAGTCGTGTTAGTTCCTTACACGGTAGTGTTCTGGGCACGAGATAGTGTAACATGAATTGAAGAAAGCCGCCATCTAATACTGCAGCAACAATGCGTTAATATATCCCTCCGCGAAGTATCAGCTAACACACCGCTGTGCCCCTAATGTTCAAGTCAATAAATGCGATAAGGGCGAGCGTTATGGGTGATAGATATTTGCTATGCGGCTCACTGGATGTTGGATGTAAGAGAGAAAGCAAATGCATGGAATCTTTGTCACAGAGAGCGCCACGTCACATATGTACCTGCCAGCGGGGTAAGCGGAAACCGGGAATCCCGGAACAATTGTCCTGAATAAGAGCAGTACCGGACAAAGCAAAACTTCGTATACCTGGTACGCATCATCAACACTCGACTTCTGGAAGCCCATACATACGATGAAGCATCCAAGAAATCCCAGCATGTTCGGCGGCATCCCATGTATTAATAGATTTCAAGGATGAGTACAAGAGTCATCGATCTTTAGGTGGTATACTGCTCTGTTGCCGTTGTCATGAAAATGGAGAACATTGAAGCAGCTTCATCCCAGTGAAAAGCGGACATGATGAAATGTCTCTCGAGCGGAGTGACGTAGGCATAGTGTAGATTTACCTCGACAAATTTGCAGGTGGTGGTGATGGTGGGAATTGCGAAGGCACCAGGTTCAACCCACAGGAGTCGCACACCAGCGAGCGGCACAAAGACGAAGCTAGAAATCAGATGTGTCGTGCAAACTGCGCTGTGGTCGAATTGGTGACCAGACCGTCTACGAGGCGTTACACGCGACGATATTACCTCCAACGACCACAATTAGGGGAATACAGAGTTGCGTTTTCGAGGTCGGTTCCGAACTCGTTTTCCTTTCCGTTATCTCACCGCACAGGTAGCTGAGTTTAAATTCAGATCGGATCGTCAAGCTGCCGGAACTTCCCGGCAGCAAGTGTCCAGCAGACCGGAAGCCCAGGCGGAGTTCAGTAGCCCTTTCCTTCGAATGACAACAGTCGACACCATCTCGTGCGCCCTCACAGTTGCACGTCACTCATCATCTAAGAGACCGAACCCCGTCGGTACAGAAAAACGATCTTCTATGGCACGAATAGTAAATCCTACTGGAGGCGACTCGGCCAAGGAGAACGTGTGGATGATGCGGCTACCACGACCACCTGGATGGAGGATTCTCTGTCCAACTGCACCCGCCCACACACAACGCGTCATGCGCACGGCTACGCAAACTCCACACATTGCCAACCTCCCCCTCGGTGGTCATCGCCCTGAAGAGCCTACTTATGCAGCCGGTCTCCTTTGGAACTCGGTATCATCATATCGACGAAGCTGATTCCAAGGAAAACATGCAGACCACACAATCCACCAGAGTTCGAGGAAGACGAGAGCAAACCGCGTCATTCAGTAACCATCCATCTTGCCAGACATTCATCAAGTCTGGTAAGTCATAGCTTACAAGCGCAGGAAAAGGACGAAGACACCTGTGTTCATCATTTCATAACCAGGTCGAGGTGAGCTTTACCTCTTACTGGGCTTGCAGACCTACCGCCATAGGGCCTATCTCCGCACCCGTTTGGTCCACATTCGTCACCATTCGAACCACCCGATGACCAGATAAGTTTCTCATTTCCGACTTCTTCCGCATAGGGTCACACCTTGTTAATGGCTTACGGGCTTCAAAAAATTTGTCACATGCCAATGCTCAAGCCATACTGCCCAAGCCCAAGACCAGACTCTGACAATTGGGCCCACTTTCTGTATGTACTGGATCTCAACTTCAAACCAGCTCGTAAGTGACTAGTGACCAAGTAAGACTCACTAGCTCGTTGTCCTGTCTAAGTGAATCACTGGACAAAGGCCAGTACTATACTCGACGCTAAATCCACTGCTCGTCAACAATTTGTGTTTCCCCCATACCCTCTGTCATCGCGTGCTCCTGTCTCGTATTCAAGTCATCCCAGGCGACCACAAGTGCCCATGTCAACTTTGATATCATACCAGAAGGCTGAGTGTGTTGCCTTTTATAACTATACCCCTGCTATGGTGCGTTTTTCAATCCCCCATCGCTGTCGAGTATATTTGCGCAGGGGGGAGTTCCCTTGCTTGCAAAGCAAGGGTTCTGGGAGTTCGTTAAATCGTGAGAACCTGCCAGTTTTGCCGTTTTCGCAGTGTTGTGTTTGCACCTGTGTAAATAAGAAGCAAGGGTTGCAAGCAAGGGTGCTGCCGACGCAGCCCGGCGGCATTTCGAGTGCGTAAGTGATAGCTGAATATAGGAAAGTGTGCCAACTGCATAAATGCATGTCACGTCTCCTAACATACAAGGATGTTACACGAGATCACAGGCGCACAGTTTGCTACAATATTGTGGTTATTATCTCAGTAGATACCCCGTCACTTCAGGAGATACCTCAAATCCACACTAACAAAACACGTGGGTTGTCCCATGGCCTTGTATTTCCGATACCCTAATTTTCCTTCTGAGCATTGCGATATGCTCCATTCAGGACACGGCCTACTCTCATTCATTTTGTCTTTCTCGGAGAGTCGGAAGACAACGATAATTGCAAAACGCATACAGTCCACCCACCAACGCGTCAGAAACATTGACTATGTGCCATTAATAGCCTATATATTGGGCAACGACCTCGTGGTCACGCTTCACCCTCCGCTAAGCGCCAAAGTACTGTTTCATTTGGCCTCGAATTTGACTGGCACCAGCCCATAAATATGTATGGAGTTCCTAAAAGAGGCTGCTGAATTTAACATGATCAGGGAGATGCAACCAGGACAAACTGAAATACACTACACTATGCCCTTCGATTGAGCGCTCGAATACATGCATGCGAGAACTGAACCCGAGGGTGATTCAAAATAAGATGCGGCAGAACTGGGGCAGGCTGATGAACATATGGTCCAACCGAGGCAAGGGAAATGAGCACCTGGGCTGCTGCAAATGTTGGCTGTGTTTCACCATGATCCATGAGTTCTTAGTATATCGTCCCAAGCCTCATTAGGTTCTCCGTGGAAATGGCTCTCGGGAGATGATCTTCTCGGAGAGATAACTAAAGTGCGATCTTCATTGACCTTCGCTAATGTCAACTATCTCAGAATGGGTCAGCAGTTCAACGTCAAGCTGCGAGCGACGAGGTCCATGAGCGAACATTTGAACCTTTGCAGGATGACCAGAAAGCAAGAACGCTATTGACTGTCATGACAAAGCAACATCACTGCCTCGGAAGAATGGTCCTGGATAAGAGCGGTACCGGTCAAAGCAAAACTTCGCATACCACTCATTGTCAACACTCGAGCCATACATACGGTAGAACATCCCAGAAATCCCACCGTGTTCGGCGGCGTTCCACGTATGGCAAGGATGAGTTCGAGAGTTACATATCGATCTTTAGGTGGCATCTTTGTTGTCGTTGTCATGCAGGTGGAAGCAGCTTCATCCCAGTAAAAAGCGGACACAGTGAGATGTCTCTGAACTGAGTGGCGTAGCATTGCACAGACGCAACCACGCTGCTACTTACTTCCTCGCCTACATCATAATTGTCCCTAGTTCATTACTTAGCACGACAAGTTCGACGGTTATCTCAAAGTAAATACATACCAATTTTCATTTACTTCTTTTTGTGATGGTGGCACCTAAGCTAGCAGCTAGAACACCCGCCCGCCTCCAGGTTCATCCCACAGGAGTCGCAGCATCAGCGAGCGGTGCAATGACGAAGATATGTCGTGCAAAATGTGACGTGGTCGGAATTTTGGGCTGCTGGTGGTGAACAGACCGTCTACGAGACGTTACGTACGTGCGACAATCCCCCCGGAAACACATAACGCATCATGCGCACGACGACGCAAACTCCACACGTTCCCAACCTCGGCCATCGTCCTGATTAGCCCGCTTATCTACCCTTGCAGCCAGTACGAGTCAACACTACCTGGTCCCCTCTCCTTCCAGAGGAACGACTATCTTCCTCTACGATGGCTTAGGGAGACCAGTACCGGTCCCCCAAACCATCATATTGATAGAGCTGATTCAGACAAATCACACAATTCGCCAGAGGTTGAGGAAGCGGGAGCCAACCGCGTCATTTAGTAAACATCCGTCTCGTCGGACACTCATCAAGTTTGGCAAGTCATAGCTTACGACCAGACTCCGCAATTGGGCCCACTTTATTACTGTAAGTACTGGATCGCTCACCAACCCTTACGTAGGTCTCCTGTCTGTGATTAACAATCGCCTTCTCGGCACGAAATGGCCTTGAACATCTAGGCCACGCCGGGGCGACTTCAAACCAGTTCGTAAGTGACTAGCTGGATAAAGGTCAATACTATTATTATACTCGGCGATAAATCCGCTGCTCATCAGCAGTTTGTGTTTCTTTCATACCCTCAATGTCATCGCATGACCATATTTCGCCTTGAAGTCATACCAAGGTCATCGATTATCGTCTACATCGTCCATCTGCATCCCAGGCAACTACAGGTGCCCATGCCAAATTCGATATCATACCAAACGGCTGAATGCATTGTCATCTACAACTATCCCCTTGCTATGGCTAATTTCAATACCACATCGTTTTTGAGTATATTTGCGCAGGAGGGAGTGCGTGAGTAATAAATGAATATGGGAAAGTGTACGACTGCATGAAGGCATGTCACGTCTCCTTGCGTACAAGGATGTTACACGAGATCACAGGCGCACAATGGCATTTACGTTGATAGGCACCGGAGAGAAAAGTGCCAACGAGGTCATTCGTACGTGTGCTCCT
>JAYMGJ010000509.1:0-38931 GCA_037178675.1 Scleroderma bovista
TCGCTTCGACCTCCATCCTTCTCTGAAGCCCAGTAACTGTCTGAACTGATACACGATGCCTCGAAAGAAATCTAGCTGCGAACTACCAAAGAACATCAGTTGCCCTCGGTGCGGCAAGAAATTTTGCTCAGAAACTAATGTTCTTCAGCACATGAATCAACCCTCGGGCTCGTGCTACACTACCTTGTGGGCTGAATTGGAGATAGGTCTGATCATTGTTAACAATCTCGCTGAAGACGCTGACATATTCTGACCTCCAGAAGAAGAAGTTGAGGTGTCAGGTGGGCAATATGACGATGAAGATATCGAGATGGCAGCCGTTCCTTCTCCCGAATGCAACGGCCATCCTGTCCATGACGATGACCTTCCTGTCTATGAAGATGACCCTCCTACTTCAAATTCTCCCTGCAGAAGTGAACCAGAGCAGATCGGACCTGGAAGATTCGTTGAAACATATGGAGGATGTGCGGAGATGTTTCCTGGTGGACAAACATTCATGGATCAATTTAGAAATGATCAATATGCAGAGGAGCGATGAGAGAACATCTATTTTCACTGGGCATCGAGGCAAGAGTGGGGTTTTGCATCTTGGCTCTTATGCTCTCGTCTTAGCATGGCGGCAATCAATACCCTGCTCTCCCTTGAAATCGTAAGTGTTACGACCATGTCCAACTCTGGGCCATATCCGGTTACTCCGGTCGCATTGCAGCCCCATAGCTCAACTCCGGTCGTTCTCAGTTACTCCAGTCACGGTTGCGCAGATAACCTTCTGCTAACTACAACCCTTGGTCTATACTCCATTCGCTCTTACTACACCTCGCCGTCTACCCTGCCTTGACGTGAGTTCTCCATGAACTCGATATATCCTATACCTTGTAGCATTTTCACCGGACCTGATTTATTTTACCTGGACCTGACTTTATTTTCACCGGACCTGACCTAGTACTAACTCCGGTCATCCCTTGTCCGCTATTAGGTTGTTTACTTGTCACCGTATGTACTCAACCCTAGTTTCTACTTAGTATAAGTACCCTCTAGTTTACCTTGTAGACCTCAGTCTGAAATCAACTATAGTCACTACTCCTGTCCCTGTCCCTGTCTCTGTCTCTGTCTCCATCATCGTCACCTTGACCGGAACCTACACAAGGGGTCAACGCACTTCGTCCTTGTTGTTGAATCCAAGCGGTCACCAACTCCGGCTGGACTATCCCTCGTCCAGCCCTCTGCCCTCCTCCTTTGTCTGCCTTCGTCCGGACTTGACCAGACCCCCTACCGGAGTAGACCCGGACTTGACAGTATTTCAGACTCACACTTGTGTGGGTTCACTGTTTCCATACCTCGTACGCAAACTATTCTCCATCTCTTATGACTATGACTACGCGCTCTCGCGCTCGTACCACTGCAGCACTTGCTGAGGAAGCAGGTGCAGTAGATGACCTCCACCTATCCGCCGCCCAACAAGCCCTGTCTAACCGCAGGCAACCTCCGGCTTCCGTAAGCCAATTCCGGAGCTTTACAGCTTGAAACCCAACAGTGTCTTTGACTCCGCGTCGAGATGCTGCATCCCAGAGCCTTCGTGGTTCTGTGGACTTTGGTCACCATGAATCCGTTTCTGGTGATCGATTCCCCTACCGTCACGACCCCACTCCGGACCGTCGCGAACCTGCCCGTCACCAGTGGTTTGGCCCCGAGGACGGACCCGGAGCTGATCCGGACGACCCCAGAGATGGCGACAACGATGACAACGATGACAACGATGACAACGATGACAACGACAACTTTGTCGACGCAATGGATGAGCTAGACCCTAGCCTAGCTGTTTTCCAAAACTTAGCAGTCGCCGTCAATCGCCTCTCCCGCTCCTCCCGCCAGACCAACGACTCCTCCTCCTCCCGTGCCAAGGTCGGTGAACCGGACACCTTCGATGGCACGGACCCCAAGAAACTCCGGACCTTCTTGGTCCAGTGCGAATTATGTTTCCAGGATCGCGCCAAAGCTTTCCGCCAAGATAGGGCAAGGGTGACGTTCGCCCAGTCCTATCTAAAAGGTATGACACTGGAATGGTTTGAACCGGACCTCCTCCACTCCGGTGATCCAGCTGACCATCCACTCTGGATGGACAGTTGGGTCCACTTTGTCGCTGAGCTCCAGAGCACCTTTGGACCTCACGACCCCATCGCTGATGCTGAACATCAGCTCGAGCATCTCCAGATGAAGGATGCTCACCACGTTATGCAGTATATAGTAGACTTCAACCGACTCGCCTCGCAGGTCCAGGACTACGGGGATGGCGCGCTCCGCCGCCTATTCTACTCCGGTCTCCTGGACCGCCTCAAGGATGAGATTGCTCGAGTTGGGAAACCCCTAACTCTGCATGGGCTGAGGGCTCTTTGCCAAGAAATCGATGCGCACTATTGGGAGCGCAAAGACGAGATCTCCTGCATGACGAAGAGTCAGCCCACCTTGTCCACAACCAAGTCCTCCAACTCCGGAGGCAACTCATCCAACTCCGGTCAGGAGAAATCCAAGACCAGTAACTCCCCCAGCTCCACCAACTCCTCTGGCTCGTCCAAGGCGACCAGCAACCAGTCCTCCTCCGGTTCCAGACCGGACTTGACCAACAAGCTTGGTAAGGACGGGAAGCTAACTGCTGACGAGCGCAAACGGCGACTCGATAACAACCTCTGCATGTTCTGTGGAGGTACTGGTCACTTCGCGGACAACTGTCCAAAGAAGACCAAAAAGGCCAAGGCTCGTGCTGCGGCCATCGCTGCTGAGTCTGGTAAGACGGACTCGAACTCGGGTGCCAACTCCGAGTCAAAAAAAGAGTAAGCAGCTCCCGGCCCTCTGCACAACCGGCGAGCTGCGTTGACTCCGGAAGTGCACCCAAGGAGGCCCGCCTCAACGCGTCCGCTCTCTTAGAGCCTAATTCCCTTATGCCTCATGTTCTCCTTTTGTCTTATGATTTACCAGAACTTCGTGTGCTTGTGGACTCCGGTTCCACACACTGTTTTGTAGATATCCAATATGCTCTCAGACACTCTCTCTCCACTTACTCCGTTCCCCCGATTGTACTCCAGCTCTTTGACGGTACCTCGAATTTTGTAATTACTCAAGCCGTCGATCTATCAGTGAAATTTCCCGCATCCAGTGATGTCACCCCTATGACCTTCTACCTCACTCCATTAGACTCTGAATGCTCGATTGTCCTTGGACATAACTGGCTCACCCGCTACAATCTGTTGATTGACTGGGTACTGAGCAGTTTAACTTTCCGGACCCCTGCACCAAGTTTGCTAGCGCCCCTGTTGACCCCCCCTCCGGTTCAGTCCGGTAACCCTGTCTCCGGCCTCTCTGGCCAATCTGACCCCGGCCTTGCACCATCTGTCGACACTCCGGTTTGCACCCCTCTGCACATCTCTCTGATAAACGCAGCCGCATTCATGTGTGCGTGCAAATTAGAGGGATCTACCAAATACCAACTTCAGCTGCGTCCCTCTGACTCAGCAAAGGCTCGTTCTTCCTCCGCCTCTACTCCACCAGACTTGGACATAGTTCCTCCGGAGTATCGCGATTATGCGGACATGTTCAGTAAGGCAAAGGCCTCTGAACTTCCCCCGCATCGCGAGTACGATCTGAAGATCGACCTCAAAGAAGGTACCTCTCCACCTTTGGGAACTCTCTACTCACTGTCTCTGGTTGAGCTCTCCGCTCTCCGGACTTTCATCAACGAGAATCTTAATACAGGTTTCATCCGTCCTACCGCCTCCTCCCACGCTGCTCTGGTCCTCTTCGTAAAGAAGAAGGATGGCTCACTTCGCCTCTGCGTTGACTTCCGAGGCCTTAACAAAATTACCAAAAAGGATCGCTATCCACTCCCTCTTATCTCTGACCTTTTGGACTCTCCCAGCCGTGCCAAAATCTATTCCAAGATCGACCTCCGGCATGCCTACCATCTCGTCCAGATTGCTCCGGGCGATGAATGGAAGACCGCCTTCCGCACGCGCTATGGGTCTTACGAGTGGTTAGTAATGCCCTTTGGCCTCACTAACGCCCCTGCAGCATTCCAGCGCTTTGTCAACACGATCTTTGCTGACATGCTGGATGTCTGCATCATCGTATACCTCGACGACATCCTAATCTACTCCGAGGATATGGAGTCCCACCAGCAGCACGTCCGGGAAGTTCTCCGCCGACTCCGGTTACATGGCCTCTTCGCCAAACCGGAGAAATGTGAGTTCCACTCGGACTCGGTAGAGTACCTTGGCTATCGCCTCTCTCCGGACAGTTTAACAATGTCTCCGGACAAGATCCAAACCATCTCCGACTGGCCTGAACCTCGAAAGGTGAAGGACATCCAGTCCTTCTTGGGCTTTGCCAATTTCTATCGCCGGTTTATATTCAACTACTCGGACATCGTGGTCCCTCTTACCTGCCTCACCCGGAAAGATGCTCCTTGGAACTTCTCCGAGGACTGTCGACGTTCCTTCAACGCTCTCAAGCACGCCTTCACCACTGCGCCCATCCTCACCCACTTCATTCCGGATACTCCTATTATTGTGGAAACTGACGCCTCCAACTACGCTGTCGCTGGCATCTTGTCTATCACCTGCACCGACGGAGAGATTCGTCTGGTCGCGTACTACTCCCGGACTTTGACTGCTCCGGAGTTGAACTATGACACCCACGATAAAGAACTCCTTGCCATCTTCGAGGCATTCCGGAACTGGTGTCACTACCTTGAAGGCTCTGCCTCTCCTATAGACGTCGTCACGGACCACAAGAATCTCGAGTACTTCTCGACTTCAAAAGTACTCTCCCGCCGGCAAGCCCGGTGGTCCGAGTTTTTATCACAGTTTAATCTTGTCATTCGCTTCCGCCCTGGTAAGCTCGGTGCCAAGCCTGACGCTCTCACTAGACGATGGGACATCTACCCCAAAGAGGGGGATAGTGGCTATGCCCGGGTCAACCCCCAAAACCTTAGGCTGGTGTTCACTCAAGAACAACTCTCTAACTCTCTTCGCACTACTTACCTAGAGTTTCCGGTTCTCCGTGCAGCCGCAATCATGGATGTGGAAACACTCCATAGCGACATCCTGTCCGCACTACCCTCTGATCCCATTGCCCAGGTCCACCTCGCAGATCCACTGGACTCTCGCTGGTCCACCGACAAAGCTGGATTCCTTCGACTAGACGGTCATATATACATACTGGACTTGGATGATCTCCATCTCCGGGTACTCTGGTATCGACACGATCACCCACTCGCTGGTCACTTTGGGCAAAACCAGACTCTAGAACTAATCCAGCGTGAATATACTTGGCCCGGTCTCAGGACCTTCGTCAAAGACTACGTCCGGTCCTGTACCTCCTGCGCAAGAGCTAAGACACCGTGCCATAGACCCTACAGACTGCTGAAACAGCTCCCCGTACCGGAGAAGCCATGGAACTCCATCTCGATGGATTTCATCGAGCAACTCCCCTCATCTACTGGCTTCACAGCCATCCTGGTCATGGTGGACCGGCTTTCTAAACAAGCCATTTTCATCCCTACCCACGACACCATCACTAGCCCGGAGCTTGCAAAACTCTTCCTGCTCCATGTATTCTCCAAGCACAGTGTTCCCGCCCACGTCACCTCAGATCGCGGTACAGAGTTTGTCTCTCACTTCTTCCGGTCACTCGGAAAGGCCCTTGACATGCGCCTCCACTTCACCTCCGGTTACCACCCGGAGGGCGATGGCCAGACTGAGCGCTCCAACCAGACTCTCAAACAGTACCTCCGGATCTACTGCAACTACCAGCAGGACAACTGGGCGGACCTACTCCCATTGGCGGAGTTCGCATACAACAATGCACCAAGTGCTACCACCGGAGTCTCTCTGTTCTTCGCTAACAAGGGCTACCACCCTAACATTTCTGTCTACCCAGAACGCGATATGACCTCTGCACGGGCTCGTGACTACGCAGTCGACCTCGAGTCGCTGCATCAATACCTTCGTGAAGAAATGGCTAATGCACAACTCCGCTACCAAGGTCCGGCTGATGCCAAACGTGCTCCGGCACCAGACTTCAAAGTAGGCGATCAAGTATATGTTAAAGCCAAATACTTCCGGTCAACTCGACCATCCAAAAAACTATTGGAGAAGAACCTTGGGCCGTATACCATTATAGCCCAAGTAGGCTCACTCTCCTTTACCCTCCGTCTTCCAGATTCCATGCGCGCAGTTCACCCCGTCTTCCACGTCTCCCAACTCGAACTGGCCATTCCCAATACCATACCGGACCGGATACAACCTCCTCCACCACTGGTTGAAGTAGATGGTGAACCGGAGTTCAAGATCTCTGAAATCCTCGACTCCAAGGTTGACCATTGACGCAAATCGTGCAAGTTGCTCTACTTGGTACGATGGTCCGGTTACGAGGGGACTGATGAAGAAACATCATGGCTTCTCGCCACTGAACTAGGCAATGCAACAGAACTGTTAGAAGACTATCATGTCTGGTACCCGGACAAACCCGGACCACTCGCGTCCATGTAATAGTACTCTCGCTCTCCATCTCTCTTATCTGTTTCACTCTGTCTCTCCTCTCTGTTTCACTTTATCTTGTAATATCACTCACTAAACTCAGGTCACTTTTCTTTATAAACAAAAAGTCAAACTAATTACACTTTCTATTTACAAAGTCCAGACCGGACCACTTACTCCGGCACAGCGCCGCCAGGGTTCTCTTGCTCCTCTTGGAGCCCCTGGACCTCCTGTTCGACCTCCTCCAGGTCGACCTCCGGCTCGCTGTCCTCCGACTCCTCGTCCTCGTCCCAAGGCGCTGTAAAAAACCGGCACTCCTCGAGAAAAGTCTCGAGGCCCGCCGTCAGCCGCTCGTTCCCTCTGGCCACCGAATGGGTGGCATCCGCGACCCGGCGCATCTGACCGGTCATCTCCTCCACCGCTCCAGTCAGCCTGTCCAGCCGCTCTAGGAATGGTCCAGGGTCGAACCCGGACCGTTGCCCAGACGGCCCCGGTACCTCGACGATGTCGTCGTCGTCGTCGACCACCTTCGCAACCATCTTCTTCTTTTTCTGCTTCTCCCCTCCTCGCAGCGACGTTGTGACCTCCTTCGCCTTGCCCTTCCCTTTGTCCACTACCGGACCCGGACCTCCCACCTCTGGCCACTCACACCGCTCCTTGAGCCCGGCGCACTTCATGCATGCGCGCTGCTTGGGCTTTTCAGGGTCCCGCTTGCACTTGGCCTTGTGCTTGGCACAACGAACGCACCTGCCAGGAAATTAATGAAAAATCATAAAAGAAGATAAAGACTACTTACCAGACTTCCTCACTCCGGTCACCACTCGGACCTGCCTCCGGCTCCTCCCTCATCCTCTTCTTCGACGCCTCCTGCGCCATCACTCTCTGCCTCTGCACCTCCACCCTGTCCTTCTCTGCCTGCTCCCACGCTTGGCATTCCACCTCCTCCCTTGCTCTGTGCTCCACCTCCACCTTCACTCTCTCCGCCTCCTCTCGTGCTCTTGCCTCCGCCTCCTCACATGCTCATCTCTCTGCCTCTTCCCTGTGTTGCTTCTCCTCCCTCTTCACTTGCTTGCGACGACGGCGCTCCTTCGCCTTGGCGTCGAGAACGTTGGACTTGTCCTCGCTACTGGACTGTAACTCCAGTGTTGGGGCCTTCGTCCAATCCTTGGACTCGGTGGCAGCAGGGGCAGCGGGGCTGACAGACTTGGCAATGGCAGACATTTTCAGATAGCAGTAAATTGGGGGTAAAGGCAAAACCGGTCTGAGCTTTATAGATCCAGAATTCGTACTCAGACATTCACTCTGGACTCCGCATTGTTCTAGGCGACCACACGTCAGCCTCATTGGGGCCTCATGGGTTCGGCCCCTAAAGGGGGGATACTGTTACGACCATGTCCAACTCCGGGCCATATCCGGTTACTCTGGTCACATTGCAGCCCCATAGCTCAACTCCAGTCATTCTCAGTTACTCCGGTCATGGTCGCGCAGATAACCTTCCGCTAACTACGACCCTTGGTCTATACTCCATTCGCTCTTACTACACCTCGCCGTCTACCCTGCCTTGACGTGAGTTCTCCGTGAACTCGATATATCCTATACCTTGTAGCATTTTCACTGGACCTGATTTATTTTACCCAGTCCTAACTTTATTTTCACCGGACCTGACCTAGTCCTAACTCCGGTCATCCCTTGTCCGCTATTAGGTTGTTTACTTGTCACCGTATGTACTCAACCCTAGTTTCTACTTAGTATAAGTACCCTCTAGTTTACCTTGTAGACCTCAGTCTGAAATCAACTATAGTCACTACTCCTGTCCCTGTCTCTGTCTCTGTCTCCGTCATCGTCACCTTGACTGGAACCTACGCAAGGGGTCAACGCACTTCGTCCTTGTCGTTGAATCCAAGCGGTCACCAACTCCGGCCGGACTATCCCTTGTCCAGCCCTCTGCCCTCCTCCTTTGTCTGCCTTCGTCCGGACTTGACCAGACCCCCTACCGGAGTAGACCCGGACTTGACAGTAAGTAGGGATGTTCAATGTTATTCTACCTCTTACCATCCCACAGATCAAGAATATCCTGCTGTCCTTTCACTCTGCAAAAGAGCTCAGGACTCATGCAGAAACCCTTCCATCTGGACCACAATGGCTATGCGAAATGCTCCTGCCCGAATATCACACAAAACAACCTCTTCAGCTTTTCTACTGCAATCCCATCGAGTGTCTGCAGGCACTTCTGAGCCATCCGCTTTTCGAGTCCCATATATCATTTGTTCCGAGAAAGGTTTGAACATGTGCTGCCAAGATCTGTCAGATATATGATGAGTGGCTGAGTGGAGATCGTGCTTGGAGCTTGCAGGTAATTCTCACCTTCACCTCAGGTTTGGCCAAGATAACTGATAAAGCAACCTATCGCTCAGGAAGCGCTCCCACCAGGTGCCACTCTCCTAGTGAAATGCAGGGGTTTGGCTTACCCGTGCAAGTCACGGGTTGGGTACCCAAAGTTACGGGTCTCGGGTCACATTAAGTCACATTTTGGGCACCCGTGTACCCGTGCCATATATGCTCATGTACCTGTGGTACCTAGCAGACTCACGCTTCACATCTGATGTCAGTTCCATGGCTCCAGGCACAAATTATACCATTCATGGTTAATCCAAGTTTATTTGTATCCACAAACATACTAGTGGGGTCAGACAACGAATCATGAAAATGTTTTCCTGTTACGCCACTTCCTACAACCTCTGCATGTGTGCAAAGCATGTCCCGCGGCCTACTGGAAAAGCTTTACGAATGGCTGAAGCTGTTAATATGGGCAAACGAAAGGCCACAAGAAACATGCCTGACATTGCCAAAAGTGCAGCAAAGAAGAGGAGGCAAGGCAATAATAGACCGGCCAATGTTCCAGATGCAGATGAAGAAATGGCAACTAAAGACAGCAGTTGTCGTGCATCTGTGGAGCACAGGTCTACCGCAGGAGACAAAACCGATACCGATGTGGAAGAATCTTCAGATGCAGAACTAGGTATGAATCTGTTCCGAAGATCAGTACTCTTACTTATATGATGTAGAACGGCTGAGGAGGCACTGGACTGCCTCCGTCTATGCCTTTTTCTCACCTGTTCCAGCCATCCACTATGTCAATGGGAGGTGTTCTCATGTTTTCAAATGCCTTGGAAGAAGTTGCAAACATGAAGTCCGCCGCTTTCTCAACAGTGCTGACAAGGGGTCGACGGGAAACATGCGCAGACACGTGAAGTCGTGCTGGGGCAACGAGCTTTTGGCGCAAATTGCCGAGGCAGCTGACCTTGACACTGCCCGAGATGTTGTCAAGAAGTACACTTTAGATGGGTCAATTACTACAGCTTTCAAAAGAAAGGCAAACAGGAAAATCACGTACTCAACCTGGCCACACACAAAGACTGAAACACGAATTGAAATTGTTTGTTGGGTAGCTGAAAACCTGCAGCCATATGAAATTGTCAATGATCGTGGTTTTCAGTCACTCATGAAGACAGGTCAACCGGCATATTACTTACCGCATCCTTCCACTGTCTCGCAAGATGTTAAAATGGTCTTTGCACACACACGGAATCGTGTTGCTAAATTACTTCAAGTAAGTCCTTTTACACCATATTTTGCGGTTGTTAATCCATCCACGCACCAGGAATATGAAGGTAAACTAAGTTTTACCACCGACGCATGGACGTCGCCCAACCATAAGGCACTCATGGCCTTTTCAGTCCATTTTGCTGATGTGGGCAAGCCGCGTTCAATCACTCTGGATGTGGTTGAAGTTGCGAAGGTACGCTTAATGTAGATGTACTTACATTACTGAAATGTATTTATCATCAGTCCCATACTGGAAAAAATCTCGCCAACACCTTTGCAAACGTCCTGGAGGAGTTTGGCATATCAGACAAGGTGTGTAATTAAATTGAACAGTGAACTTACCTGATAAATACATGAAGATATTGGGCACCACTGCAGACAATGCGTCATCGAATGATACGATGATAGAGTGCTTGAGTGAGCTAGTGCCGTACTTTGACGGTGAGACCAGTCGAGTGCAATGTGTCCTACATGTTACTAACTTAGTTGCCAAAAGCCTGATCAAGTTGTTTGACGTACCAAAAAAAGGCGGCCCAAAGGACGACGACGAGATGGAGACGGATGAAGAGATGGATACCGGGTGTCAAGACTTGAGTATTGCCAGTGATAGATTGGCAGACGTTGAACAGAGTAGTATGCGGGATGACGACGATAACGTTGAAGGATGGGTTGATGAAACAAACTTGATGGCAGAGGACGACCGCGTAGAGCTGGAGGAACATATCTGACCATTGTGGATGATCCTTGTTAAGGTAAGTCAAAAAAAAAAAGAGAAACAAAGACGGACCATTGAAAGTGATCGACACAGATCCGGAAGCTTTCCTTCAAGATAATCCATTCCACCACCGCTCTCCTCCCTGTTTGGATGGAGGCACTTGGGGATTTTGACTTGCCCGTCAGAATGATCCCACGTGATTGCTCGACTCGCTGGAATTCGAGCTTTGACATGGCCAACTTCGTTCTGGAATACCAAGCGCCAATCGAGAGCATCACTGACAAGTGCAAGCTTGGGCTCACCACCTACGCCCTGGACGACCATGAGTGGGAGTTGCTCCGTCAGTTGTGGGACGTGCTGAAGGTGTGTGCTGTGTGTTTGATATAGATGTGACCTCTGACTGTGACCCGTCACAGATCCTCAAGGACGCAACATTGTTTTTTTCACGCTCTATGCCAAATCTTGCAATGGTGCTTCCTGCAATAGACTACATCGACGAAACCTTCACGAACGGCATACTTCAGAAGCAAACCTTGGACCCCGCGATCCGAGCCACAATCAGGCATGCCAAGACGACCCTCAATAGGTACTACAGGTTCACTGATCTCTCCACTTTGTATCGCATCGCAATGGGTTTGTTTTGTTTGTAGCTAATGAACTGATGCTCACTCCACCCTTCGACAGTACTGCATCCCCAGCATAAACTTGAATATTTCAAGTTAGCTGGATGGAAAACGGAGTGGATTGCAACCGCTCACACACTTGTCTGCAACACATTCGATGACTCATATGCTATACATGTAGCTGGTGAGTCAGACGGTGAGACCAGCTCAGTTGAGGTATGTTTTCTTATAGCTACATAACTACAATACTATTGATCATTTGCATCAGAATGACAAGCACACCAATATATTCAACAAGCTGCCAATCCTAGCAAGGAAGACCCAACCTAAAGATGAACTCGATACTTATCTCGCAGTGGGGACCGAGGACGTAGGCGACGCGCTCAAATGGTGGCACGACAACCGATCAAGTTATCCTTGCCTCTCTTGAATGGCTATGGACTATCTGACTATACCTGGTATGTCGTACCAAATGACATGCATTAATCTAATCCTTTTGTGACAGCAATGTCTGTAGACGTTGAACGTCTGTTTAGTCATGGCCGCATCCTCTTATCACACACGCGCAACCGCTGTCACGCACCAAACAGGTTTGGTACAGTGAACATGGAAGATAATGCCTATATCGAATGATCCTTATGTGAAGGATAAGCACGATGGACCCTCATCGTAGCCATCTATCGCACAAGACGACTATCCTGATGCGAGAGATGAATGCCAATGCAGACAGTCATCTATCGCACGAGAACCACCAAGAAGCAGAAGAAACTGAAGGAATAACGTCAATTGTGGTATGAGAAAGGAATGCACACGTCTGCAGTCCAACTCCCATACCAGAACGATCAAAGAAGCCGAAGAATTGATGGAGAAACGAAGGAGAAAGAGAAGAAATGATTTTTAGCGCCCAAATGTCATTTTTAGGCGCCCAGTGCCGGCATTCCGATATTTTGAATAGCTCCGTCGTTTCTGAAGCTATCAGGCACGTGACTATACCATCAGAGAGCCTAGAACGTGGTCTATCTGCCTGTCAAGTTCCGACGCAAATCCGTTCATTTCCCACGGAGATATTCCCCACGCAATCCAGACGTTCGCTTCATCGCTCACTATGGAGTCCGTATTTTCTCTGGATCATTTCTCCGCTATTGCTGCAGATCTCCACTATGTCCTGCTCTTAGGACAGCCTCTCCCAGAGTTCCCGTGCACTGCCTGGCACATATCTTCCCAGCCTGCTCCCTCAGTCCCTCTCGTTCTCGGTCAGCGCGTTCTCCTCGTCAGTCCTGCATCAAGGACGTACTTTGGTCATCTTAGGTCTATTGTCAAGCTTGAGAAGTCTTCTCTGGTCATCTCTGTGTCCCCTGAGCCCTCAGCCTATGGTCCCTTCCTCCCAGATACTTGCCATGTCCATCTTCCTCTGTCGTTCGTCTCACTTCCCTGGATGCGTCGAATTCAATACTCTATCCGCTTCCCTACTTTCAGACGACGTCCCCCAGCACCATGACAGTTATTCCCCCCACTTTATAGTGCTATTAGGAAGAAGAACCCTCTCTCGTTCTTTCCCAGAAGAGAGCTCGTCAAGGGAGCCCATGGTTGTGCTTCAGCGGCGCTAGAACACATGCACTATACTTTAGTGTATGCTGACCCCCCAAAAAGACCTCTGGACCCCTGGTACCCTTCTTGTGGCTGTTTTGTCTCGGATCAATCCCCCTATTAATCCCAGATCTTCCCCATTGTTGTCCCATCAAATTCCTGATGGTACACAGCCCCCCATCAAACTTCTTAGGCTGTGCATCAATGACTCCTTCTGCTGTGCAGTGACTCATCCCTTGCTTACTGATGCTCTCTTGTGATCAGTATTACTCTATCCCTTTCGCATTTTTGGTATATTACTCAGCTGATGACTCACTCCCTTACCAATCAATCTTGTCATGCAGCTTACTCATTCCTTTACTCAGCAGCTTATTCATGCTTCCTATGCTTACTCATTCCTGCTTATCCCTTGCTTACTGATCGCTTACAAACCCCTTACAAAGCTCTTACCAATCCCTTACCAATCCTTGACAAATTCTGCTTACTCCCTTCTCTTTTTGTACTTTAATGCTGTGCCCCCCCATGTATTTAAACCCCTGGGCTCAGCCCAGTGAAAAAGGACCCAATTGCACGAAATTATCCCTCTCTCAGACTCTCTCAATCAGTATCCCTTCAGTCTTTGAGTCCTTGTAGGCTTCAGTGAAGGTCTAAAGGCTCAATATTGTCAAGTTTATCCAAGTTATTCAAGATCTATTCTTTATACTAGGCTCAAGCGGAGTCTAGGCTTCATACCAGTCAATCTTCCTCGCCTCTGGACATCAGAAGCATCCCTGCCCCTTTGCTGCACCAATCTCTAGGTGTAGTATCGCTGTTTCAGTCTCAGTCTACCCAATCCCCGCTTTGACACTTCCTAGGCTTTAGGAAGAGTCCAGACCCCTATCCCCTTCGTCTTCTATTACTCCTGTACCCCAGGAGTATCCTGCATCATCATCTGCATCACCCTGTTGGTGTAGATCCCCTTCCCCCCTCCTCAGCACATCCTCTCTGGACACCGCGGAGGTAAACCACCACTCGCACTTTTTCGTAGTCCTTTGTTGGTGTTGTGTTTGGGTTATTACTCCGACACAAATCCACACTTTGACTCACACTGCCTTTCTGCCCAGTCTATTCATGCTCTTCTTTGCCTTTGCTCTTGGAGTGCTGATGGATTTGTGAAGTCCGCAGATCTTTTGAAGATCGCCGATTTGGAGGACATCAAAGGAGATGAAGATGTGGAGCTGACACAAGGTTGGGATGCCATTAACGTTGACTAGGTCTAGCTACATCATGTTGTCGTACTTGCCATTTAATTACACTGTTATTCGTTGCTTAACCAACCATGCCAGGAGTAGGGTCCATGCACGCTGCCATAGCTAATATCAAATATGTATTTGTCATATGTATCCGCTGACTCCGCTTTCCCTTTCTCTTCCCTAATGTCGTGCTTCTGTATTCTAGGTATCGTTGTATGTTGTTTCTGTTCGACAACAAATTGATCTCTATTCTAGCACTCAAGATCTCGTGCTACTACGGCGATTGTTGGGGGTTTGACAAGATCATTGGGTATGTCACATCACCCTGTCAGTCTCACGGCTCGATGACCTCATTAGAATTTAGTGCAGAAGCTTTCATCAGTGCCTATGCATCCCACCTCAAGTGGTCTGGCAAGCTTGAGGTTCCAACATGGGTCGATATCGTCACAACTGGTTCATTCAAGGAATTGATATGATCCCGATTGGTTCTATATTCGCGCAGGTCAGCCTTCTTCGTCTGTTCACAATTCGCATGTCACAAATAACCAAAGCTGCTGTTGTGCGGCACAAAAGACATTGGCATCGGTGCTTTGGCACTGAAGCTTCCAATAGGCACGGAAACTGTCCATCGCATCACGCAGATGCCTCTGCCGCTGTCCAGCAAAAAGTCTGCCAAACACTGAAGAACATCGTCCTGGAACAAACTGAAAATGGCAGACGAAGAAGACGAAGATGACTCAACGAGGAGTAAATCTTTCATTCCCCCTGCACTCTCATACACCCTACATTATTCTGCAACCTCTGCTGTGTGTGGTCACCCGCAGTGGGTGTTTTATGACATACCGTAGTAGTACAATGCATGCAGACCTCAAAAATATGGCACTTCATGAATCCATCTCTTTCTGTCTCCGAAATTTCACGCAATGTATGGGTATACCCGCCGTGGGTATGTACCCGCGCACCCGTTTATGGCACCCTTGACAATGCATACCCATGGGTACATGGGTATGGGTACTTGCGGGTGCGGGTGTGGGTCAGCCCTCCAATACCCAGGGGTTGACCCGTGCAGATCACTAGGTGTAATGCGTGATGACATGGCACAGCGGATGTGGGACAACTACCAGGCAATACTATTGGGTCGAGAGGATCTGGGTGACTCGGACAGTTCAGATATTTTGGACGGCATTGATGCCCTTCATTTGTAGTACTCTTTCCATAGGCCAGAATGCATTCATTTGTTGCTACTTACAAGTACAGGCAAATGAGTTTACAACAAAGTACATAGCGGTGTCAACATCAACCAACAATTTCTGCATACAGATCTGCTGCATATTCGCAACAGATGGCATTGTCATCTGGGAGGGAAAGATATTGAGCGGCGTATGCAGGGTTGCGAGGAAATTGCTTTCTCAAAAAGCGTTGATGGTCAGCTGGCATTGTCGGGTGTAGATAGAGCAATGTTGTCGCCTCTTGGACACACTTGAGGGGGTCCACAAATTTGGTGGTGATGGAGTTGTCAAAGTGACGGATGGTTGAGTCAAAGGCATGGATAGCAATGCTCAAGTTTTCATGCTTCTTTCCACCTGGTGCAGTCCGATTGCCTGTACGGCTATGCTTGCTGGTGGTAGTACGCATTGAGGATGTTGATACAGTAGAGATTGGTGCCTGTGAGAAAAGCAGCGAATTGTCGGCGTCATCCTGAGACATGGTCTCGAGAGTGCATTTGTTGGAGGTTGATTGGGGCTGCACAGTTGTAGGTGGATGATTCGCTGAAGTCGAAGTTAAGGCAAAATTGATGGCTGTTGCAGTGGAAGCAACGGCATCATTGATGAGAGATGGGTCAATATTAAAGTTGACGATGGACGCTGACGTCAATGTTAATCCTGGTACAGAAAAGAGATGGTCTGACTCACCATCATCAAGCTCGGAGACATCTTGATCGCCAGCAACACTGGGTGCGCTCACTGAGATGTCAATGCTACCTGGGTGGTATGCATTGGCACCGGTGGCGCCCCCACCAGGGATGATCTTCTCCATTTTGTCCAGATATTTCCAGCCACAGTTCCGGAAGTCCTTCATGGCGATGTTTAGCTGGAGCAGGATCAGTGAATAGTCTATCAACCAATGTTAAAGACATACCTTGTTAGCAACATGAGCATCAAACACTGCAGTGGATGCATCGCCATGGATGTCTGCGCCTCTTATATTGTCCCAATGTACCCCCGATTTCCTACGCCAGACACAGATTGCTGAATACTTCTGTTTAAGCTGTCGGTCACCGATCAGTATAATGGAGAATTTGGCAGTGGAGTGTGCGCTTACCAGTGACCATCTATTCCTAACACTTTTCAGATCCTTTGCCCTGCCACTAACGTAGTAGGGCCTGAGGTGCACTACTGCAGCACTCAACGTAGCTTCCTTGAAATTGCCACCATCACCACCCTCTGAATGATGGTCATAAAGAAAGTCAACAAGCTGGTCAACTTCAATGGTCTCCCACTTGACACGTGGTTGAGTTGACTGGGTCTCCTGTGCCATGACTGTAGATGCAGTGTGGAGTGTATCAAGAAGGCACAAGAGATGGCGATGGATGTGCTGACGATAGGCATCAGCCTGGTGAAGATAGTGATCGATGGGGAGAGTCATACGCGAATCAATTGAAGCAAGGACTCTATTCAGTCTCCGATTGAATGACTTGAAGCGAAGCCGGTGTCTCAAACAGTCACAATCAAAGCCAGGTAGCAATTGGAGCGCTATTGAACAAGCTCTTATTGGCCATGGTGTATGTCCATTGGTGAGGGCGTTGGTGAGCAGGGCGTGTTTGTATTTGTAGTGGGCTGGCGGGTGGTCTAGTGGTGGCGGCGCAAGGGTGGGTAGGTGGGAGTCTACAATTGTCTATGTCTACATATGAATGCATATTCGTGCTGCAATCACACGGACGAGTTGTATGGCATAAATTGGCATAAGCTGACATAAGGAAAGGGCAAGGGATGGAAAGGAACTACGACAATATGGGAATTTATGGGAATCCTGTTGCATAGCAGGACAAGCATCCGCATAACACGGCATATCACGCAAGTATCAAAAACACTTATGGACACGCCCATTTTGTATGCGGGAGTATGCCCACGTATGGCATAGATATACATATGTATGCATGAGTACACATACTACAGTTGACTACATCGAAATGCATTAGGTCAGCATGCATAAAATGGGTAATGCAAGGGATTTTGCTCGGCCCAAGTCGGGACCCCCTCAACAAAGGCTTGCATATGCATAATGCCAGTGCAAGCCATTGTCATCCACTTTATGCATTGTGAGTTAGTCAGAATAGCAAGCCCATTGTTTTTTTGTAGTATAAAAGTACGATGTAGGAGGTGTGAAGTGTTTCAATTTCACAACCTCACTCAACCATGCTGGAAATCTTGAAAAGGAAGCCTCGTGACCCCCCTAAGACTGTATCTGCGAAACGGCAGAAGATAGGGGTTGGCACCAATCTGCCTCGCACATCAGCACAACTCCCAAAGACTTTGTCTCGTCCAAACCTTACTCTCTCTGACTGGATGACTGTTTATTCTTATGCTGACTCACATCCTGATTGCACTCAAGCTGATATTGTTCGGCACTTCAGCACTCTTGTGACTGGAGCTCTCATTTTTGACCAGTCCACCCTGTCGCGCAAATTATGAGACCGTCCCAAAATGGAAGCGCATGTTAATGAGAATCCAACTGCATTGTCATCGAAACGACCACACATCGTCACAAGGCCAGATATCGAACAGGCAGTTTATTTATGGCATCTGCACATGGAAAGCAAAGGAGAAACTGTTACAGGTCCAATGTTACAAGAGAAATGTGCAAGATTTGAGGATGAGTTTGATGTTCCAGAAAAGGAAAGGCTTACAGGAGAGGGGTGGTTGCATTCGTTTTGCAAGACATACAAAATTCGGGAGCATCAGCGGCATGGGGAAGCAGGGTCAGTGGACCTTGCAGCTGTTGAGGTGGAACGGCAACAATGCCAGAAAATTATGGCAGGGTTTGCACCACGAGATCGCTTCAATTTCGACGAGACAGCTCTCTTTCCTTAGTAAGCAGCCTGACTTAATGTGATTTCATAATCTAACCATACAAATTCTCAGTGCACCACCAGATTGTGGTTTGGCAACGCGCCAGTTGAGTGGAAAAAAGAAAGAAAAATTCTGTATCACTGTTGGGCTTGCTTGCAATGCTGATGGGACTGAAAAACTTGAGCCAATTTTCATTGGTAAGTCCTCAAAACCACGATGCTTCAAAAAGTACACACCAGACCAGTGTGGCTTTTATTATCGCAACAATAAGAAGGCATGGATGACATCATCCATATTTGAAGAGTATGTTTTTGTATTTCCCTCAAATGCAAATCAAAATTAATTGGTTAACACAGGTGGCTAAAGAAGCTAGATCTCCGCATGAAGCGTGAACGACGAAAATATGTCTTTCCATTGATAACTTCAGTGGTCACAAGGTGGCTTATGAGCCTTCTAATATTTCCCTTGAGTTTTTCGAGCCAAACATGACATCGTTTGTACAGCCTTGTGATGCTGGCATCATCCGCTGTTTCAAGGCTTTGTACTGCCACAACTTCTGTTCCTGTGCAATTGATTTGGATGCAGCTGGAGAACATGAGATTTACAAAATTAACCTACTCGAGGCAATGACAATGGCGAAGAAAGCTTGGGACTTGGTATCAGCTGAAACAATTAAACATTGTTGGGATCACAGCAAGATTCAACCGTGCATATAGAACAAATTCTATAACATTCCGGTGGCTAACTTATCTGACCATGTGGCTGTGCAGTGACGACTCCGAACCATCAATTTAACCCGCTCACATTGACCCCATTGCATGGGATTTCGTACACCAATATGCCACTGGGACGATGTCACTTCCGACAGCAGAAAGTAGCTTGCAGGATCATCTTGGTGACCGTTATGTTAACTCAGACTGGCAACCTGTTCTCAAGGTGGTTATGGAGTCTGAGGATGACAATGTTGCACTTGATACAGTGTCCACTCTCTACACAGCCACTTCGTCTCGCACTGGCATCAAAATTTGTATTCCTGCACAGCGCACCACCACCTCCAACTCTGAGCCTACTCAAAAACCCACGCAACTCTTGTCAGCCGAGTTAGAGGTGATGGAGTCTGTCCATCACTTAAGGGAACGAAACCGCATTCATGGGAAACTTTCATCTGTTGACGAAATCATCGAGCCACCAGAGGAGAGAGATCTTCCTGAATCAATCTTGGATGGAGGAGTGAAGGTGATTGCTGATGAAGTGCGCCGAGAGATGGCCATTGCAAATGGTGAGATTATTGACGTCGACGAGGACGACGAAGATGATGCCAGCGCTACCGCGGCACTGCCACGCGGTGAACTTATCCAGCTGTGCAGACAGCTCGAAGCCGGTTGTATGCACTACAGAGGTGATCCTCAATTTTCAGTCAATCTCTCTCATGATCTTATCAAATATAGAGTGCTCCTACAATGAGAGGAGTTTCTCACTGCCAAACAGACTACCCTTGACATGTTTTTCAAGCAGTAATATAAGATATGGTACATTTTGTACTTCATTGTCAATACTCTGTCACATATAGTTACTATTGTCACATAATTGTCACACATACGTGACATATGCCTGTCTGCATAAACGACCTAATGCATATAAATTTCGTGGTCCCGTTGATATGCGTTATGATGTACAGTAGACTACATCAAAATGCATTAGGTATGCATGCATAAAATAGGTAGTGCATCAGATTTCCCTGGAACCGAGTTGGGACCCACTCAAAATTGCTCATCTGTGCATAATGCAAAGTGCAAGCTATTGTGGTGAAATTTATGCATTATGAGCACTACCAATTGAATGGCCTGGGCTGAGCAGGGCAAGGTGTTGCATTCAAATCAACTAAAATATGCCCTACCACTACCTGTAAGACATATTCAAAGTTAACACACATCTGACCAAGGTCAATTACATCTAAAATATATAAGGAGCAATTGCTGGTGGATGTGTCTGCATCAAGTCATAGTACAAGTGGAACTAAGTGGATACAATTGATGGCTGGTGGCACTTCGTCATCGTCATTGGGTGGGTAGCGCCAATGTGGCAGTGATGGTCAATGTTGGTGTTGGTGTTGGTGTTGTCATGGTCATAGTCTCAATGTTATTCTCATTACAGGCAGTGGTATGGTGTCATTGTGGTCATGGTGATCTATCAGCTTGGTTGTTGTTTGTGGTAGTCCAGCATTGGTTGTGGTGATGATCCTAGCATCGGTTGCCATCGTGGTTGTGACAGTCAACATTGGTGGTGGCATTGTCATCATCGACACCGATGACGGTGGCGGCACCGACTTGTTCTCGTCCTTGTTGTCAACAATAGCACGGCATCATGTCTTTGTCAACACTAGTCACAACATGTCACACGGATGTCACATAGGCGTGACAAAAGCCTTGTGCATAAACGACCTAATGCATAAACTTTTGGCAGTCCCATTGAGATGCATTATGAGGTAGTCTACTGTAGTCAACTGTATGCCTAATTCTCACTGGGAAGCTTCACACCCTAGCTCTTGAATCCGATTGATTCCCTCGCCCTCATCGACATCATTCACCTTTTGCTGTTGTTGTCCAATGGCGCAGGAATCCTGGTTGATATAAATGGGGGAAATGAGGGAACATCAAGGCGAAACCGGCGCCTGCATAAGTTCTAGTTTTTGGTACGGCAAAGCGATGGAAATACACAGTGGTGCAGAGCGACAACGCCCTACTGGGGGTCCTGTTAATCTCTTGACTTTGATCATGCAGGTCGCCGACAAGCTGATCATAGAATTGTCAGTGAGGTTATGTCCTCGGCAGTTTCAGTTCGCCAAGGGTGCCTGCAACAACAGACGATTTTTCCGTCGCGCCATTATATGCATCAATAAAATCATGTAAAGGGTGCATATGTAAGTCCTCCATTATCCTTGTTACACTTACTCGTTCAAGGCTCGCGCGCGCGCACTTCCGGACCATCTCCCTTTATCTTGGTGATGCATGAATGTACTTAGTGAGAGAAATGGAGTCCACAAGCCTGCAGGCCATTGGTTTTGATCAGAAAGTGATATTTTCTCGAATCCCAAGTTAGCGACAGCTAACCGATGATACCAATGGCTCTCCAGGAACCTTAATGATAGAGGTCGTGTCCACCGCTGGAGCAAATATTCACACATCATTGACATTCACGGCAAGAAATACAACTTGGGTATTCGAGAACTTGACAAAACCAAGGTATGAGCTGAAGGAGGGTTCAACTTCAAATGCTCAACTCCCGAAGCTCAACTTTCGCTGCCTGCAATCTTTCCAGCTTCCTCGTAATCTCCTTCCTCTTCGCCGCGATCGCAGGATGCTCCTCAAGCATGGAAGCACACCTTTGGTGCGCGTCCGGTCCAGTGAGCTGCAGCCCATCGCGGAGAGTCTGTTCGAGATCCCGTTCTAGTCCTCGGATGGCTTCATGGTCAATGGCCGTGGGCACCATATCGACGAAGCGTTTGTATGCCACTGGTAGTAGGCAAGAGAATGCCGCGCATCAGATCATGCTTCCATTTAAAAGAGGTATGCAATCCGTACCTTGGAAATAACCACGCACACTCGCCATGATACCCAATGCCGCTTCCATCGGATCCGATGGGAGCAACTTGTTGAGATCCTCACGCTGTGCATCGATCCCAAGTCTCCTGAGCGCCAAGATGGCGTCTTGGACGCGGTCACCGGCGCGAAGATATGGAGAAGCTTCTGACATCTGCTCATCAAGCGTGGCGTTGTGCCTGCACGACCTGTAATAAGCGAGGAACTTGTTCTTGTAATCGAAATAGTAGTGCGTATTGAGCGTCGCTGGTGATTGCTCGAGTTTCAGAAGCCATTCGATCCTCTCCTTGGAACGAGTCGCAGCAGCGTCGAGGTGGTCATGCATGATCATCCTTTGTATATCGGTGAGCAGTGAACGGAAATCAGGTACGTGAGTGCATATGACGTACAGAACTGATTTCTTAGCACCTCCCCGTCCCACATTCGAAAAATGCCTGTCGACCATTGTCTCTATGTCTTTCTTGAGAATAGAGTGCACAGCATCGAACAAGGCAAGGGCGGGCTGTCGCCATTCCTTTACAAACTCTGCAATATAAGCCTTTTGAACAACGAAGGGGCAATGGTCAGGCAGTTCGCGTGTGCGAGACCTTGATGAGATGTCGGTCAGGTGGTTTGCGTATCGCTTAAAAGAGACACTGACGTTTCCGCTCGATTCATTACTTGGTCAATGTATATTCCGAGGCCTAGACGCACGTCAATCGCAGATCCTTCGCAAAGGGTCACTCTTACCTATTTCTTGTCATCGTTCTCGCTCTCTTCCTCGTTGGACAAGAATGTAGCCTCAGGCATAGTCCTGTCTTCATCGTCATCGTCGTTCTCCCAAGGCACGAAACAAGGAGCAGATGCATATATTCTGCGCCTAAATTTGGTAGTGTGAGGATGCAATTTCTGCAAAAGCCCATCCGCGCCTGGCGTTCCCTCAACGCGCTCAGAGAGGTCTTTCTTGAATGCATCAATGAGTTTCAGCACTTCACCCAGTGGGTTTCCAGATGGCGGCTGCGGCAATTCTTCAAGCTGATTCTCTGTTTCTTGTAACACCCTGTAAAGTTCCTCTTGAATCTCTGGAAGTCTATAAAAATACGTAATATATAAGCATCCTGTTTAATGCGAATGAGGGAAACATAGGATTGCACGACATACCTCTTCGCAATGAGCTCTGCAAGGATGTTGCTCAGACGCTCTACTAATTTGCTCGTGCGGAGGAGCGATTTGTGGAACGAGTCGAGATTACACCATGGTTGGTTAGTAGCAAACCATTCCTCTTCTTGACGGCGCGCTCTGGCCCAGGTGATCCCTTGGCTTAGGTCATGCGAACTCGGTTGCTTTACACAGAACCAGTTGTTGACCAACGGTTCTCGATCGTTGCGGATCAGTCGAACCCAAGACTCCTCCTCACCTTGAGGGATACGATCCGGCTTAGTGAGGACCCCTGTGGAGTGGACGAGTCAGGAGCGAGGGAGGAACGTGGCTTGAGTGACTGACCCACTGTTCGCCTGCCTTCCGGGTCATACTTCTTCGCGAGGTGGTGTGCCCCCTGATTCTCAAAATCAGCTGAGAGTGCAGTAAGTCAGTTTTTTTTTCTGTGCATACACAACAGGCTTGATACGGACTTTCACATGCAACTGTGAGCAAGATGACGCAGCTCTTCTTCTTGATGTACGAGGTCACAAGCTTTTGAACCAGTTCGATGTCATCCTCCCTCCCGTGTTCTCCGACGCTTGCAATAAGTCCAGGCAGATCTACGAATGACAAATCCTCGAGTTCCCGACCACTGATCTCCAGCGATATGTAGTTGCGCGAGAACGATATCTCATTGTCCTTGACAGCTGCGCCACCGAGGAAGGTAGAAAGGCTCGTGCTGGGGTTCAAAATAGCACGTTGGGCACGCCGAATCCGTTCTTCCACCTCGGCCTTATCGAAAATGGCATCTCCAAAATTTTCAATGCGCGGTGGGATATCCTCCCCATAGATGTCCGTATGAAAATGTAATTTGACAACGCACGACCAAGGTGTATCTGCATGAGTGAGCTTACATTCCGTGGGACACCTACGGGTCCAAAATCACGGTAAATGCCAAACCATAAATGAAGTGAATATACCTTGTGCATGTCCCTGACGAACGAGGAAGTGTAATACCAGAGATGGACTCTATGAGGGATGATTTCCCTGCACTCTGATTGCCTATGACAGCGATCATGGGCAAGTCAATATCTCTCTGGATGCTATATTTCGTGAGTGAGTACATTTCCGGACACTGCAACAACACCGTATGCCGCGCTTACCCCGTGTTACGAAGGCGATTCACGAGGTCGAGCATGGCGCGACGGTGCCGAGCAGTAGCAGGATCAGAGAGTCCTATACCATCGAACTGAGAATCCATGTCCGAAAACGTGGATGGAGTAGAAAAGGCTGAAGAGAGGGCGGTCATGATCGATGGAGGAACTGCTGGACGAGGCCCGACTTTATAGTGCTGGATACAGCACAGTCAGCACAGGAGCCCCAGGCGATTGGTCCAAGCATGATCATCGGCCCCCCAAATCCAAACGGTTTCCTAGAAAGAAGGAATCGATACAGCAACGATCGTAATGACAGGAGAACAACGTACTGCGTGAGGCGATGTCCAGTCCTTTGTTTCTCCGGCGGCTGGCGTGACAGATAGGCTGGGCAGTGTGATCACATTTGACAGTCTTTTGTACTTGACGGAGCCCTCTCATGAAGGAGCGGAAAAGGTGCTTTCCAAACGGAGAGTGTAATCCTCTGCACATTCCCTCGGGGTTTGTAGATCCCGGGAATAAGAAATGACCCAGTAGGGGCCGTCGATGCTGTAGATGAGACTGTTGTAGGTCCACAGTAGTTAGGTTTGCAGGTTGAAACTGCACCGCTTCTCAGACAACTGACGTCGGATACATGATATTTACGAAGCAAGCGAAAATACAGTCAAGTCCATATCGATAGTACCCTAAAGGTTATAACCATATCTTATCGCGACGGTACTCCATCCATGTGAGGATAGTACACCAACACAATTGACGCGCAACGATTATGAAATGGTAATGCGATGGGGCTGCTGTTCAGCTGTGGCTCTGGGAAACGTAACACTCAGGAGGCCATCCTCCATCTTAGCATTTACATCCTCGGGCTGCATGGCGTTGTCAGTACAGGAACCCTCTCAGATAGGACGCGAACCTTACCTGTACACCCACAGGAAGCTGAATAGTTCGCGAGAACTTGCCGTGACGGCGCTCGCGAACAGCATACCCTCCTTCCTCTCGAGACTCCGTCTTATCGAACTCCCCAGAAACCGTCAGACGACCCTGGTGGACTTCGATAGAGACATCTTGCGACTTCAGCCCCGGCAACTCAAAGGTTGCAGTGACGGTGTTCGCTTCATTGTTTTCATGGAGGTCCATCCTATAGACATATGTCAGAACAATTCCACTACTACCACGAATTGAGGACATACTTGGGACGGAGCAGCAATTGACGCTCATTGCTGGAGTCCTGACCTCTCTCGACTACAGCGCTCGAAGGATGGCAACGAGCTACGAATGCGTCATCGAAGAGACGGTCGAAGGCGGAGAAAGGATCATAGCAGAAGCGCACGGGAAAAGACATTGTAGAGAAGTAGTTGTGGTGATTGGAGAGTGATTGTTCTAGAGTTGATTGTTGTAACTCTTGGGATGACGACCGCAGGCCATTTTGGCCCTTATATACGTCCCAGATCCCAAGGATTCGATGAGCCTTCGAAGGCTGAGGACATTCTCCGAGGTTCAAGAAAGTTCCGCTGAAGGGGTAGCTTCCCGATTTGGAACACAACTTGAAACTGTTGTGATCTATTTGGTCTTTTCCAGGAAGGGAAAGCTCCTGAGTCCCAAGGCCTTGTGGTAGAACAGTAGAAATTTTACCTCCCGCGCATAGTGTTGCCGTCGAACCTAAGTGAGCTCGCTTCGATTCTCAGTTTGTTGCAGTTCGAGAACTCGATGTGAAACGAAGTGCTCAAGCGAAGTGGAATGATTGGATGAGATACATCCTTGCTGACATTAACACTTATAACTGCACACACTTCGAAGTGGCATTAACCCCCATTTCGACTCAGTGCTGTTCGAGGTAGCATTACCTGCCCATTGGCCAAGATGCTGATGGTTTATTCATTACACAACACTAGAGTAGGCCGGGTTGATTCGCTGTCCCTTGAAGGTCACCCCCCCGAACACAAGTAAATCATCACCCACCTCGCATGGAAGAAATTCCGCCCTCTTCGAAACTGTATGGACTTTGCTCGAGAGTCCCTCCAAGTAAATTAGAAACCTGCCAAGGATCAAGAAACATACCATACGAAAGACATGCATCCCACAGCGACTCACCAGTTTAGATAAGTGTATACGGGGGACGCCAAGGTAGCTAGAGAATGTAGCCTAGTACGTACCTTCCAGGCTTCCACAGCTTTACTACATGGCGTTTAACAGCAGGGTCAACGCCGCAAATCAGCGCTCAGCAGTGGAACCGAGATAATACTTCGATTGGAAAATAGTGTCCAACATCATGCACAAGGCCTGAGTCATTTCCTTGAAATTTGGCCATCGACGTGGGTCAAATTCAAATGGGCGAGTCATAGTCACGACTCACTACAGGAAGCATGTGAAGAAAACAGGCACAAATAAAAGCAGAGTTTGCTCCACTGCCACTGCCAGCGCCCGTCGCCAACTTGCTGTGGGACATGCCCAAAACCGACGGCGCAGGAGCTGATATGAATATGAATGCGGCAGAGCTGTCCTTGATTTGATTCTTTCCTCAACCTACTCTCTCAACAGCCACCAGCGATGACTGATTCCCCTCTACCCGTTGTGTATGACAGCGACAGCGATCTATCGTTGGGCGCAGACGGACTGTTTGACATTGATACTCTTGATGATGAAGACTCCCAGCCCAGCCCTTCAGAATACAGTACATTGAACTGGTTCCGCAAGCATCATCCTCTCCGTCGTCCGGGACCCATCACAGATCCAATTCTTCTCGGTATCGAATGTCATCCTGACTTGGAGCCATCTGACATCGAGCGTTTTACGTTCGGCATTCTCAACGAATACCTCCAGCCATCCAGCTGCACATCCCCCACGGATGCCGCTTGGCAGCTCCACAACGGCCTTCCTTTCAACCGTCCGCATGTTGATGGGGAGGAGTCTCCCGAGTGTCTTTTGGAAGAATTTTGGGACCTCATGTTTAGACTAGCTCAACAGATCCCCCACAACCACCCCTCTCAAGAGAGATTTGTGCAGTTCATCATCGCACTCAGGGATCTCCCTGTTGACACCAAGGTCCTCATTGGTAAAGACACCAGTCATCTCTGGCATGACCTGCCCATGCTTGGATTTGGTATGGCATCGTGGATGAACAGTACGTATTCATTCCCTCCGCCATATTTGGCACGCCTCATATCTCTCTGCCTTTAGGGATACCGATTGGTGACATCTTGATCGATGATAATACGCGCCAACGGTGGCACAGCTACAATTCATTCGTTGCTCGTCTTCTTCGCGACGGCGTCTATGTAGGCCTTCATTCTGCAGCGCTCTCTTGCGTCTCCGTACTTTCCAGTGCTCTGGAAGATGAACCCGACCCCCGTTCTAAAGCATACAAGAATTATGGACTCGAGCTGGACGTATTCGTTCCTATCGCTGCTGATTGGATTCTCCTTGCCGCAAAAGAGGTATATTCTCTTAGTCTGGCAAACTACTCTGTTGGGTTTTATGGAAATCGGGGGAAGAATTTCAAGGGCCCGGTAGGATTTTCTGCGCCAAGGTGGGACTTTTGGAAGGGACGGTTCGAGGCGATTTCGAATCATCACAACGTTAAGGATGAGACCAAGCTCCTCGCGAAACGAGCATTGGAAGCAATGCACACAACAGAACAGAGGAGCACTTCAGGTGCGTTACGTGCGTCGTGATCCTTGAGTTCTTTGCACCGAGTTTCGTTTCCACCCTGTGTACGCAATGGTTATCTTTGCGAACGCTGTATGCTGCGGTTATATTTCTGTGTACGAGTTCATTTACTTAGATCCCGTAAAGCACCTGCCTCGGATACTTTCACCCTGGAACAAGTTCGACACAATTTTGAGAGCTGCAGCATTTCTTCATAGAATCTCTATCATCTGCGTGATCAATATAATCCTCGCCTGTAACGCTGCGTCCGACGTAGCGTTACAGGCGAGGAGTATATCACGCAGATGCATGTACCAAATTTCGAATGCATCAATGCAGGGCTCGATTATACATTGCATCAGCTGCTTGTTCAAATGAACTAAGTGTCGGCCTCTCAGCCCAAATTCATACTAACATAATTACTAAACAGGCTAATAAAATAGATGGTGAGAAGCCCTCTATGTCTGCATGGCAGGACAGGCTCTTGGCCTGAATGCCCCAACACCGCAGCCCAATTTCTCCACAATTCGGATGCAAGCCCCTGTAAGCGGGTGGGTATAATGGATGCCAGCCAACATTGAAAAACCCTTTTGGTTCGCAATTTGTTGAAGCTGCGCACTGTACGTATATGGTTATTGTGAGTGACTACTACTACGTGGTGATCTGATCGGGATTTTGCTGTGGCGACCATGAGTGGTACAGCAGTGGTCGCCAACAAGTTCAAACATGGCCAGTTGCTGTATCGTGTATTGGCTGGGGGGTGCATGGGCTCATTCAAAATGCCGGACATGAGGAAGGCATCTGCTTTCCCTTGCCTTGACCACCGACTGTCATTTACTCCAGCTCTTCCAGACGGATTGTGCGTGCTATCATTTCCACTCATTACATTGGTATAACCCACAGGCTTGGCTTAAAGTTGGGACTCCAAGTAATACCCTACTAGCCCACAAACCATGAGCCACAGAAAAGGAAAGAAACCCACACAACCCGTGGCTTCCAGCGGGTCTGCAAAGCCAAATGACGTTGTTCCCCATGTATACCAAGACCCGAAGCTTAAGCCCCCTACTGATGGCCGGCCCCCTTCGTTTCGAAGTTTTCCTCCAGGCACGGTATGCGGGTCACATCTTGTAGTATTCAGTATGTGTGGTTCACGTCTACAATGCCAGACATTCTCCCTCACGGACACCCGGCCTAATGGTGAAGATATAGTCATTAGTGCTGGCAAAGCGGAATGCGATGTCCGTGCCACCAATAGTGGATTTGACCCAGGCGCAAGTGGATACTCGCACCCATTTTATAACCACGGCAATCACCGGTGGTTGGTCGGAGCAGGCAATAAGCCCAAAGCCCAGCTTCGGGAGGTACCAATCAGTAATGGTCCGCCTTACAATTGTAACCAGAAACGAACGGAACCCCCACCCTCCGCTCGTGCACTTTATACAGTTCCTGATAAGACCTTGGTCCACGTAGTTTACCATCCACAGGGTTCCAAAGGTGAACTCGTGCCTGCAACCGCCATGCTAGGAAGGTATACTTCTCTTATTTCGTCTGCCAACTGACACCGGCTCAATCTATGTTTGAACATGAACAGGCCACCGGAGCCTCCTGCACAGGCGAAGCAGAAAGGTCGCAAGTGAAGTGCAGCTAACCTCATTCTTCTTTGATCAAAGTTTGTCTATTTTTCTGTCATCATCTACACATTTTTGTAGTCGTGAATTTGGTCTGGAGAATGTTTTCGATGCACCATTGGTCGGTTATCCTATCGAGGAACCCTCAGCAGTATGATTACATATCAATCAAATTGTGTTGTCATGGCCAACCTAATAGTTAGTAGATCCTAATGACCTTCCACGGTGTAAGCACTGTTGCCCAAGGCATCCTCTACCAATCACCAAGTTAGGTGGAAAAGTTATACGAGAACAGGGTCCCATTGAAACAAGTATAACCACAGTAAGCCTGAGCCCGGCCGTGGACTCTCGAAGAATGGAACATTGCTATACTACACGAGTGTCAAGTGGCCAGTCTTACATATCAAGTCCAATGACATGTCAAGGCATCAAAGCACCTTTCCATCAAAAGTAAATCATCACCAACCTTCCTCTTTCTCGCAGACTCGCAGGATAGACTTACATGAGACCGAAGAGACAAGCCCCATCACAGTAAGCTGTAATAGCTACCTCATGCAGCTGCACTGGAGTAAGACAGAATGACGAAAAAGGGAAATGAACCACTGTACTCATGCCGGCGGTGCAAGTGGGGCACAAAAACTGCAGCTGAATAAGTCTCAGAAGCTCACCAGATCAAATTAATACATGCCATTGCGGAAACATCAAGGCGAAACAGGAAAGATCCTAACCAAAATGATTACACAGCGCGTCAACGTCTTGTCAACACTAGTAGAAGCCTTGGAAACAAGATCCTAACACCATGTGGATAAATGTCAGTGGAACTTGAGTTGGCACCGCCAATGCACTCCACCGGCGTGACATTTGGTATCCAGATGGAGTGAACTTGTTATATCCGACATCGGTGGACAATGCCACAACGGCATGCCAGCCTTTGTCCCAGCTTTCCCATCATGGATCCTCATGAGGCATTGGTTGTATGTATTCGCATAGAGATTAGAACATATGTGGGTCGATGAAACGTTTCATCGTCAACTAGAGGAGAAGAGTCTGCCACGGCTGGTGCTGTTGTGGAGTTGGTGAGAGTACCAGTATTTAGGGGTTATTGACTACCTAAACGGACACAAACAAGGTCTCCACTTTTTGATCAAGTACGAACCTGCCATGTTCTCGACATGTTTTGGGTCAGTTCGACGCTGCGCATCGAGGAAAACCCAAAAGTGCCATCGAAACCTCACAACTTCGTCCACAGAACGAACTCGAGACCAGCTTCGCCAGTTCTTACGCGAAACAGCCCAGTCAGTCGCTGTAGTCACCACACTGGTGCCACCTGAGGGGACCGACTCTGCGAGCGTACCCATTCCGACCGGAAATGATGTTCAGAGCGTGTACCACGGAGCGACATTATCCTCGTTCACATCCATCGCGCTTGATCCATATCCCCTCGTCGCATTCTCCCTACGCATTCCCTCTCGCATGGCGGCAGCTCTGAATTTCCATGTCGATCGCACACGAGCAGACGTCGAAACAATAAACACTCCACACATGGTCATCAATATCCTCTCGGCTTCGCAGCCTGAGCTTGCTGTCACGTTTTCCAGAGCAGATCTTCACCCGCGTCCGTTCGAGGAGTCTCGCGTGCAGTGGACCAAGTCTGGAGACGGGCTTCCTATTATCTCGGGTGCGCTGGGTGCACTTTCGTGTGCATCGATATCTCGTTCGTTGCCACTCGGAGATTTGCGCTGGTTACCGAAATGTTCTCTTCCACAAGACAGGGAGGAAGTAGATATACGGCAGGTAGAAGGACACGGTGGTTCCGCTTCGGAGCTGTTCATTGCGCGAGTCCTGCGCGTTGAACATGTGCCCCGGATAAAGGAAGACGATGGAAATGATGAGAGGTTGCGGACTTTGCCTCTTCTCTATCATCGGAGAAAGTACGTTACTGCGTCTGACATACCACCTAAGTCATAGCAACAGGAGGAAAAGTCGTCATATACCCTTGCATGGAAATGATCAGATGTGGCTGCGTCATTCCAAGACCTGGTGGCAGTCACGCAAGTTTTTCCCGCTTGAAATATCGTTGATCTCATTGGCGTCGTCTCCAGGGTATCAATGAACGTGGTCGAGTATATTCACTTGGAACACAAACCATCAACTTCCAAGCAACGTCACAATTGCGATTGGGCGCTAGTACTACATTGCAAGATAGTTAGAGTTGCATGCCGCCAAAAAGCGCGCCGAGATCAACCCAGCGTCTTCCAGATTGCTCAAAATACCTATCCACAACACCTGCCATAGCCCCCAGGAACCCTCTACAGATTTTGTTATCCACCATGCCAGTAAAGTCATCTGCGAAGACATCGAAGAATGAAGCCAAACAGAGTGGAGAAAACGCACTATACTTCGGGCTCCCAATAGCAGCGTTTTTTGCTTTCTCTGAATCGAATAAGCTCTGGAAGAATCGTAACTGGTTATAGAGATCCACGTCCGAGTATTCGAATCGTGCAGTCCCTCGACAACCAGGTCGGATGCAGCGACGACCATAAACGCCCATCGACCGGGTGCGATTCGCGCATGTTGAGTCGTCACAAACAAGCCAGCCTTGGTAATACTGTGCAATTCGCGCCCGGATCTGTACTTCGAGTTGTACTGCAAGACTTGCGGTCGAAAACTTGCTTCCACACGCTAAGCACGCGGGGCCATCAGGCCCGAGAACCGAAGACTGCGCCAGATCAATTAGTTCATCAGGAGGTATCACTCGGCGGTTGTGCTCACGTCTCGTTCCCAGATCGGTCTGAACTCCCCTTCCCCCTTACATCCTCTACACCGGATGAAGAAGGGCTGGCAATCCTTGAACCGCTCGGTATCTGACATCTGTGAATCAAGGGTAGCGAATGCCGGACTGTCTCCGCCGGCTGAAACTCGGAAGCGCCCAGGGTCAAGCCCTATTTCACCGTCAGACAATACACAGAATATCGACCAAATCACTCACCTAAGCACTCAGCCAGTCGTGCTCGATCAGTCCCTTCGATTGGTTCACACAAACGCTCGATAGGCGGTAATATCTGGTTCGCGAGGTAATATTCGTAGTCAATACTCAACTCTTCAGGTGCTGCTTTCTTGAACTCATCCGGATGCTTCGCGCGATCTGCTTGGACGCTCTTGGCAGCTTCCTCACCCTTGCTGATGCAGAACACGTAAGGAATAACATCTCCTGATTTGGCACTGCCACCTTTCGCCTTGATGCGCAGTGCTACTTGGACATGGGGCTGGCTTTTCGCATCAGGATAATCTTCTGGATTTTTTCCCAGCCGCTGTGCAATGTCTAGTACAATATGTGATGCTGCAGGAACTATTTACCTTGTGAATAATAAACTCATCTAGCTTGATTTTGCCACAGCGCACATTCGAACCGACGGTGACCAAGTATTCGTGGATATTTTCCACAACTATCTCGGTCGCATCCCCTGACAAGATGTGGTCCAAGACATACCTGCCAGTAACTTGTATTTCAACCATGCACGACGGCGGAAACAGGAGGTAACTTACTGCGAGACATTTTTAGACAGGGCACAGTATTCTCTGCGCTTCATGTCCAAACCCTTGACTTCCACCGAAGTCCGCGTACCATCTTCAACCTTGAGAGCCGCGTACTTCTTTTTCTGGAGAAGCAAGAGCCGAGCGAAAACTCCGTCGAGGTCGATTTCAAGGAGCTTGTAACGCTCGTTGACAGCTTTCTTGAACTCCGCAGAGATTTTGAGTGCATCCGCGAGTTCTGTCACGTTTGAGTTTACAAACACCGAGTCCGTGTCTCCATAGACGACCTAGGAAAGGCATCAGAACAGACTCAGTTTGGAGTAGGAATACTCACATCGAGTTGCAGGCTTTCAGCCAGCTCACGTGTGTGCGTAAGAATCTCTCGACCCTTGAATGTCGTCAACGCGGCGAGTGGACGAGCATAGAACCTTGAGTATTCAAAACCGAGACACCCGTACATACTATTCGCCGTCAGCTTTAAAGCCTGCTGCTTGATGTCGTACTGTGACATGATGAGAATTAACTTCAACGTTGAGAAATAAGCATCCGTACTTGAAGATGCTTTGCATGGGTGATGGTGCGGTCTTTCATCAGAGACTTGACCTGCCGACGGCGTTGTACCAAGGTTGCAATGAGACGGGGTAGCACACCCTGCGTTACTTCTGCACCCGGTGGTTCTGGTATAGTATCATCTGCGTCCTGATGGAAAACGTTAGCGCTTAACAGAGCCATCGCCTGAGGCTGCCTACATTATCCGATCGGTCGACCGTCGTAAAGTCGATGTTCCATTCCTGGATAATGCTGGGATATAGCGAGTTGAAATCCATGACGAGGATATACTTGTCCCATAGACCACGCTTTGGCTCGAACACCAGCCCACCCTTGTACTTGTCGCGCTTGCCTTTGCCTCCCTTCCCACCGCCACCACCACCGTCCTCGTCAGCTTCTGGCTCCGGTTTGGGAGCTTTTTTACCAAAAGTCTTGTCAGGGCAGATGTACTTGAGTCTATGAAACTCGTGCAACAGAATGTATTCGTTGCGTTCTGCACGACCACCATTCAAAGTTTTGTTCCTGCAAGGATAATGAGGTCAAACACGCCCATCCTGCCGCAAGAAATTCATGCACAAACCAGGCATTGCCAGCGAGGTTGGTGAGCTGCTTCGTCAACGGAAGGATCTGCACTTTGGAAGCTATGGCCATCTGGTAATGAGCGTCGAGCTCACAGTGCCGCACAAACGTCATGAGCATATCAGGATTTGAAACGCTTCCATCGAAATACATCGCAGTTTCGTCCGGATCAATATCCTGTCTGTCAGACTTCAAGTGTGACTTGCACATCTCAGTGAGAGACCACGTAATAGATGCGATCATGCTCTGTTCCCAGAAGTTGAAAATTCCAACTAAAAATGACGTGAATCAGGAGCGACGTACGCGTGCGCCATCACTTGCAAGATCACAAAGCATACGACCAGCCAAGAACTTGATGTTTGTCCCTTGCCTGCCGATGGGAATCCACTTGGCCCTCCTGAACCGACCGAGACGTGACCAGTGATCGGCTTTGACATCTTTCATACGGCTAAGGAGAACATCCAATGACACCCCGAGGAAGTCGTGCCCAATGAGAATGTCCGGATCTGCTTTGTAGATCGTGACTAACAATCCGACGTTCTGTCAGAGCCGTGAGGGTTTCACAGTGAAAAGATATTTACCCAGAAGGCTGTTGAGGAGCATGCGCTCGTTCTGCATCGGCGATAGCACACTCCTGCCATTTGCTTTGGCCCGTGCCTCAAAGTTCGGAGGAAATCGGTCCAGCGGACGGACGAATGTATGCACGCTGCATTTCAACTGTTCAGGGGGGGTTGGATCATCCAGTTGTACTGCAAAGCCAAACCGATGATTTAAAGAATATCCGGGGGTCAACAGCACATACCATCTCGCCATATCCGACCTGAAATACAAACAATTTCGCGGTTGTTTTCTTGATGATTCAGGACCGTGCGTAGGGCAAGGCTCATGACAGTAAGTGGTGGCGGCTCCTGAGCTCCGTCAATAACGGGGCTCACGTCTTTCGGGCTCGAGACGCTAGCTTCAAGTTTGCACCATGAGATCTAGTATGAACGTCAGCTAGCCAAAAGACACATCACGACCAACACATACTCCCGAAGGATCGATGCTGACGTTCTTAATTACGAGCCAGCAGGGGCCCATGATTTTTCGCTTGAGCACGAAGAGTTCGAAAATGCTCGTGTTCGTTCCAAATATCTTAAAGATATTTGGCGAACAGGCATCCATTGGAATCTGCGGTTCTGCAGGAATCCATTACATTTAGCACTAATCTGACCCCTACACCAAAACCTACCTTCATACGAGTACAGAACCTTCATCCAATCGGCCTCTTTTGGGACGTCCTTTATATCGAATGCATACTTCCGCTTAACCCAACGCGCTTTCCACGATTTGATGCACATCTTCCTGCGTATACGATCGAAGTCGTCGTATACGTCCTGCTTATCTGGAACCATATCCGTTTCCACAATCTCAGACTCGCCTGCCTCGTTCTCTTCCTGCACGACACGGAATTGACGCGGAAGGACAAATACATTACGCTGGATCCCCCCGATGGCGAGACAAGCCGAAACCCATGCACCTGAAGACTTGTCCTTGACCTTTCCGATAAGATATAGCTTGCCACTATGCTCTAGATAATCGAGCCAGAACATGGAGAGGGATTCATCGTCATTGAGGGCGTCTACTGAGGCTTTGGATTTACTTGACGAGGAGCCAGACCCTAAATTATCTTCGGTCGTGACGGCGAGTGAGTCATATACAGAAAGCCAGGCAGGGGGGGCATCCTGTTTCGCGATGCTAGGGCCCTTAGTAACGGGCTTCAAGTCTAACTTCGGGGGGAAATGCTCCTTTTTGAGAGGATTAGGTTTCACGTCGATGTCGTCGGTACTTAAGAATTCGTCCATGTCGATGTCTTCGAAGTCCATGGATGCATCCTCTGAACCACTGTGCACGGCGAGGTCATTCATACGCTTGATAGCGGGTGTCATCATAGTAGAACCCTGTTCCACTCGCGCCTTCTTCTTTGGGCTCATCATGGCTGCGTAGTCTTCGAAGTCACTGGATGGTGGGTTAGACGGGCCAGCATCCTCGGGAGGGCCATCCGACGAGTATGCATCGTAGCTGAAGTTGGTAGATGGCTTGCGTTCTCTATATGGAATGGGCGAAGAGGAGCGGTCTGGTTTGGTATTATCATAGTCTGACAACGGGGATGGTTTCCGTTTCTTTGCCCGCTTCAGGGCTGCAATTGGGGCTGCTTCGATGCCACCGAGAAGGTTCGCCATGAAGTCTTCCTCTTGTTCTGCGGATACGGCGGGACGATATGCGCTTATCGATGGCTTCGCGGCGGGTGGTGGCGCTTTAGGCTTGTTCTTTGGTTTCGCGACAGAATCTCCTGCTTTCTTCTTAGCTGCAGAATCATTATCGATCAGAATGCGCAGATGTATCACACAGTGCTTGACTCACATTTCTTGCTGGAATAATACTCTTCCTCAGCACTTTCATCATCCGCGTCCTGCTGACCCCAATCATCCATACCATTGTCCATATACCCACTCACACCATCGTCGACGACAAAGTCATCCTTTTGCAACCGTCCCTTCACGATGCTCTTGTACTGCCCCTCTGTGACCTCGTCATATAACGCGACATCCTCCTCGGCCTGCGCGACGCGTCATTTTGACATGAATTAAACAGCTGGCGACCATCTCGCACCTTCCAGTTTCGCGGGCCGCCTTCTCGCGCACGTTTGTATTCTGCGAGTTTGTCCAAGTTTTTGGCTCTGCGCGACCGTTCTGCCATCGATCCAATCTACTGTCAGTGAGGAAAAGCAATCAATGATCATTGCGTGCCACAAGCGCGCGCGCATTTTCGACCTCCGCCTCAAACCAATCACTGCTCCAAATTTGAAAGACGCAAACACCAGCATGTTACGCTCACAGTTCCTCAAGAACATTTCGCGACGGGGTGCTTTATACTCCGTGGCTCGGCCCTTCACCGCCGCGCATACGAGACATCGACTTGCGAGTATCCGCGCAATCGCTTCCAGTTCCACGGCAGACCGAAATCAACCCCCTTCACAACACAGCGAAGAGGTCACGGAGTCTTCAGCAGCAAACCAACCACTGGCTTCTTCAAAACAAGATCCGGTTGATCCTCCAGAACCACGGCTACTTATCGCATTCACTTGCACAGTAGAAAACTGCAACCACCGCTCGGCACATTCGTTCACCAAGCGTGCTTATGCTCATGGGATCGTCATTGTCCAATGTCCCAGCTGTAAGAATAGGTACGGGGATCACTCTTTTTTTTCTGCATCCAAGAGTTTTCTCGAATGCTGTGGACGAGGACAGACATTTGATCGCGGACAACCTTGGTTGGTTCAAAGATACAATGGAAAATGGGAAGCTCAAAAATATCGAGGATATTCTGCATGCACGGGGGGAGTGTGTTAGAAGAGCAAAGCTTGATTCGATAGATGGAGACATTGAGTTCTTCGATCATTAGCAGGTATGTACAAGTGCAGACAAACACCATTAGCCATACTGATAAAAAGACTGTATTGCAGCCTTTATTGAAGAATGCGCTACATATGATATGGGTGCCAATAATGGTTATTGTGACGAGTTGAGGGATATGCGCCGCTTGTTTGATGTCAAGCTGATGTCATCCAAGTTTCCTCGATCCTACAAGTATCCGAATTCATCCGTACGTCCAGCATTCATCCTGAATTGAGAAAAATTGTGTTCATGTCCGTATTCAAACAGGACAGACAAGGCCATGCATATACTTGGAAGTATGTAACAACCCATTTCTTTGACACAGGTTTCTCGGGACTTTGCACTATCGTGTCTGCCGCAGCCCATGTACTGTGTCCGGAATATACCGAGCTAGACTACGAATTCGTCTGCTTGCGTACATGTGAACAGGCCATGTTGCACCTCCAGCCGACGCGTGAGGATGGTGGCTAAACGTCGTAGGTGAACACTGGAAGCAATCTGCACACCAATCAATTTCCCTGGCACATGTCCTTTTGATGGTGCAACAGCTTCTGTACAACCTTCGCAGGATACTATGCTCTTATCATTCGGGTGTACCCTCTGCATGTGCAAACCCTCCACTAACGATCCATCGTCGTTGAAGATCTCGACATACTGGCTGACGAGAGAAAGCATTCCGAATGACTTCAAGTTGTTTTCTTGATCGGCTTTAGGGTGAATTCGTACGAGGTATGAACCGGAGACTGTACGTAACCATCCACAAACTTAGTTATGTAAGTCATTTGCGCGAAGACGCCTTGCGGCCAGGGTTGCGTATTCATCCAGTGCACCCAGGGATGCTCCTTCATACAGCCGCAATCGCTGATGCTATTGCGGGGATACGAGGCTGGAGAAGTAAGTGGACAAACAGTTGAGTCCATAATTACCTAATTTGCAAAGTTGTCGGACACTGGAGGTGACTCGTCGAACCGTATCAACGGACATGCCATCATCGCCGTCTTGATCTATTGTACTCGCCATGTGTCCCAATGAAGGTCAGTCCATCGGGATCTCGGATATTTTATCTTCACTATGGGCGACTCCTGCCGTAATGGCTAGAATTTCATCCTAAGCTCCCAGGGTTCCAGCTCCAGTTCTTCTCTCGATGTCTCTAACGCCATGCTTGGAGGTGCAAATTTCAAGAATATCAGAGTGTATTGTAACTACTCTCCTTTAATGACTCTGCAATTTCGTCTAACTATCAAATAGGGCTGGCATTCGTTGTATCCTTGGGAATGGTGATATTTGGATATAACGCGTAGGTCCATCGCGTTGATATCGTGAT
>JAYMGJ010000510.1:0-24529 GCA_037178675.1 Scleroderma bovista
CCATCTGTGGACATAGTCCGCTGTTCTCTGGGCTCCCAGATGCCCTAATATTTGATGTGCCTGTGCGATAATCATGGTGATTATAGTGTCGCCTTTATATTCAGCATGAGGTACACAGAGTACTTCTTCCCCTCCTCTGTTATCTGTATATATGAGGTCGTCCCTCACCCTGAATGTTGCAAAATGTCCAGGCTCTTCAAGCACTTTGGACAGCACAATGTCATTCTTGTATCCCATGCTTATAGCGCCTTCAAGCCCCGGCTGCACTCACATATGGTTTGGTAGGTCAGGTGAGCTACCCGCAGATTCAAGTAGGCTGGGATTGTCTCCCGAACTTTCAGAGAGATCATCTCCCTTACTCCTCTTGGCGTTGGTTGCCATCTCTTCTGCTTCCATCCTATGAGCTTCCTTCTGCTCAGTCATTCTCCTGTTCTTCATCCTGGGTTCACCCCCCACTTCCCTTATCGCACTAAGGCGCAGTTCCTGCCACCGATCATGGGGGAGGTCGTCCCCTTCTGGGTCCAGGCAAATGTCAGCATTTGCCCAGTCTATATCTTTGTTGGAGGCACATTCTCCACCTCTGTCCTCGTAATACCTGGACAGACAGTCTGCTACTTTGTTCTCCATACCCTTGACGTAGACAATTGTCATGTCAAATCTGGACATATAATCCAGCCATTGTACCTGTCTGCTGGACAGCTTTCGCTGTGTCCTGAGGTATCCCAATGCCTCGTGGTCGGTGACGATCGTGAATTTGAATCTGAGGAGCTTATCCTCCCACTTCATTAATGCTTCAATTATCACGAGTGTTCCTCGCTTGAAAGTCCGGTAGTTCTGTTGGGCATCCGTCAACTTCTTTGACATGAACCCCGTGGGTCTACAGGTCTTCCATTCGGGCCCTTGCCCATACAGGGCGCCTACTCCATAAAGTGAAGCATCACACATGAGCCATATAGGCTCAGGTTTTGAGGGGTCAACGGGCTAGGGTATTTGCACGCCAGCACCTTGATAGTTTGGAAACACTTATCATGAAGTTCCCTCCACTGGAATAGATGACCATTCCTCTGTATCCCTGTGAGAGGCATGGTGTACATAGACACATTGGGCATGAACTGTGCCAGGTATTCTACGAGACCCACAAATCTCTGTACCTCATTCAGATTCCTTGGGGTCCTCCAGCCTCTGATCCAGGACATCTTGTCCCTGTCAGCATGAACACCCTTTTCATTGATGACATGTCTGAGGCAATTGAGCCTTATCACATATAAGTCGCATTTTTCCTTCTCAAGGTAGAATCTGTTCTTCCTCAGTATCTAGAATATCTTCCTGAGGTGTTGTTCATGCTCCTCAATTGTCTCACTATAGACAAATAAATCATTGAGATAAGCGTAGATGAAATGGCCCAGATGGTCATGGAATATAACTGTCATCAGATGTTGAAATGTCACTGGGGTGTTGCAGTCCCCTTGCTGCATGACCTGACTGAGGAAGGTTCTGTAAATCATGGAGAATGTGGTCTTCCACACATCCTGAGGCTCTACCCTCACCTGTTCATATGCATTGGATAGGTCCATCTTTGAGTGGTATTTCACTTGCACTACATCCATCCGGATCTGATCCTGGTCAGGGAAGGGAGTGACATCCTTGACAGTATTGTCATTCCTCTTCTGGCAATCTATGACCGTTCGTAGCTTGCCAGTTTTCTTCGGGATGCATAGCATTGGAGTGACTTGCGGGACACTCTTCATTTCCCACCATCCAGCGTTGGTATATGTTCGTATCTTTTCCGACAACTGTTGTTTCAGCGTGTCTGGACACCTGGGCAAATGGTACAAGTACTATTTGCCCTCATCTAAGAGTGGTATCCTGTGGTTCACCTCCCGCAAGAATGGTAACTTCGGGATCATCCCACTTAATATGTCATTATATTCTTGGAACCACTGGTTCCATAATTGAGGTATATCCCCCTCAGTCATGGGCTTAACTGCCCTAATTCCTGCAAGTCTCCTCACTGTAATCATAGGTTCTGCTCCATTTACCAGGTCTATTCTTCCAATGCTCCCCCCCCCTCCCCTGTGTACCTACGCAGGCAGTCAATCATGTCGAGGAGGGTTCCCCAATACATGCATGTGAGATGGCCTCACAGATGGGGCCTCGGGGTCCTGTAACATGGGAATCTCTCCCCACCCAATGCACAGTTTCTGTTGACTGAAGTTGACAACAGCGGTGTTCTGCTGCAGGAATGGTATGCCTAGGATGCAATCATAGTGGTTGATATTCGCAATATTGAAGTATGTTTGAGCTGAAAATGCCCCGATCAATAGCTGAGCACATGCACCATGGGTAATCCTCGAGCAGCTACCCACGCATCCCAACTGCAAAGTGAGCTGTTGCTGAAGTGGGAATGTAGTCACACGGGTGATTGTGGCAAACACGGGGCTCAGGAAATTCCCCATACTCCCAGTGTCAACCATAGTGAGGGCACGACACCCATGAATCAGCACCTCAACAGTAACACAGGCCCGGTGTCACGCACCAAACAGGTTTGGTACAGTGGACATGGAAGATAATGCCTATATCAAATAATCCTTATGCAAAGGATAAGCACGACAGACCCTCATCGTAGCCATCTATCGCACAAGAAGACTATCCTGGAGCAAGAGATGAATGCCAACATCTGGCAGTCATCCCTCGCATGAGAACTGCCAAGAAGCAGAAGAAACTGAAGGAACAATGTCAATTGTGGTATGAGAAAGGAATGCACACATCTGCAGTCCAACTCCCATACAAGAACAATCAAAGAAGCCGAAGAATTGATGGAGAAACAAAGGAGAAAGAGAAGAAATGATTTTTAGTGCCCAAATGTCATTTTTAGGCACCCAGTGCTGGCATTCCGATATTTTGAATAGCTCCATCATTTCTGAAGCTATCAGGCACGTGACTATACCATCAGAGAGCCTAGAACGTGGTTTATCTGCCTGTCAAGTTCCGATGCAAATCCATTCATTTCCCATGGAGATATTCCCCCTGCAATCCAGACATTCGCTTCATCGCTCACTATGGAGTCCATATTTTCTCTGGATCATTTCTCCACTATTGCTGCAGATCTCTCCACTATGTCCTGCTCTTAGGACAGCCTCTCCCAGAGTTCCCGTGCACTGCCTGGCACATATCTTCCCAGCCTGCTCCCTCAGTCCCTCTCATTCTCGGTCAGTGTGTTCTCCTCGTCAGTCCTGCGTCAAGGATGTACTTTGGTCATCTTAGGTCTATTGTCAAGCTTGAGGAGTCTTCTCTGGTCATCTCTGTGTCCCCTGAGCCCTCAGCCTATGGTTCCTTCCTCCCAGATATTTGCCATGTCCATCTTCCTCTGTCATTCATCTCGCTTCCCTGGATGCGTCACATTCAGTACTCTATCCGCTTCCCTACTTTCAGACGACGTCCTCCAGCACCATGACAGTTGTGCCCCCACTTTATAGTGCTATTAGGAAGAAGAACCCTCTCTTGTTCTTTCCCAGAAGAGAGCTTGTCAAGGGAGCCCATGGTTGCACTTCAGCAGCGCTAGAACACAAGCACTATACCTTAGTGTATGCTGACCCCCCAAAAAGACCTCTGGACCCCTGGTACCCTTCTTGTGGCTGTTTTGTCTCGGATCAATCCCTTTATTAATCTCAGATCTTCCCCATTGTTGTGCCATCAAACTTCTTAGGCTGTGCATCAATGACTCCTTCTGCTGTGCAGTGACTCATCCCTTGCTTACTGATGCTCTCTTGTCACTCTCATTGCTTCTGGACATCAGGAGCCCCCTTGTCCCCTTGCTGCACCAATCTCTAGGTGTAGTATCACTGTTTCAGTCTCAGTCAACCCAATCCCCACTTTGACACTTCCTAGGCTTTAGGAAGAGTCCAGACCCCTATCCCCTTCGTCTTCTATTACTCCTGTACCCCAGGAGTATCCTGCATCACTGTCTGCATCACCCTGTTGGTGTAGATCCCCTTTCCCCCTCCTCAGCATATCCTCTCTGGACACCGCAGAGGTAAAACACCACTCGCACATATTCATAGTCCTTTGTTGGTTTTGTGTTTGGGTTATTACTCCGACCCAAATCCACACTTTGACTCACACCGGATGCCTGTGGGAACCATCAGGTGCAAGATCATCCCTTGTGAATTATTCGCGTTCAATGCGTATTGGAATGCTTGAGCCACAGACTCAGTGGTCATCGTGGCCATGTGCTGGTCAACCCTTGCTGGGGCCCTGTCCCCATTCCATGCTCCTGAAGAGATCACAGTCTCTCAATGATTTCCACACACTATGACGACTGTGTCGTCCTCATAATGCAATATGCTTGTTTCTGTCAATGCTTGGGGGTACATATTCCCTATGGGACTCGCTGGGGCCGGCATGGGAGATTCTCTTGCCAAACCGTGAAGTCCCATGCCTGCCACTATGTGATGCAGTTCACTCTCAAACAAGTCATCATGCTCTTCATTGTCAGTGACCATCGTTGGGGGGCTATCTGCCCTTGCAGTTTCATCCCCTACGTCCACGGGCCTAGCCTGCCCAGGTGTCACTTCACCGATGTCAACCAATGGTTGAGGGGATGTTGTGTGCCCCTTGTGCACATTGCACGCCCGTGCCCAGTTGCACTGCATCTGTGTCTGGTCACAGTTGTTCCATCCCCTATTGTACTCCTCTCGAGTATGCTGCTCAATTTCCTGCATTGCAATCACAACTGAAGGGTTGCCATCCCACACTGCTTCATTGAGGTGGCGTATGTACTCCATGCACACCGCACAATCCCCCCAGTGTATTGCGCCATAACGCGCCCTCCAAGTCCAACGCGAATGTACTCCCTGCGCTGCAGTGCTGTTGGCTCCCACTGGTCTTTCTTGAGGAGTTTCCTCGACCAGGGTCAGCTCAGTACTGGTGTCCAAGGGATCAATCCCCCCATCATACTCTACTTGCATGGAACAACACTGGATGATGCACTTGTCATCGGGTTGCTTGAACTCCTCTATGGGGTGCATAGCCCCAAGGAATCCAACGAGTTCATCATCATCCTCTTCCTCATCAATAGTAGAATACACGTCGAGGTGTTCTGCCTCCATCTCATTGTGTCCTTGCACTTCCTGCATGTCATCACTTGCTTTCTCGTCGTTGAAATCAATGACAGGGTGGTCTTCCCCAACTCCTTCATCCTTTGAGGTGTCAGCCTCATCCTCATGCATGTCCACTGCATACAGACGTGCCTGGGGGATCTTCCCCTTATCTTTCCTTGGGTGCCAGCACTCGGATGTGAGATGTCCCTTGGTCCTGCAGTTGTAACAAGTAATCCCCTTGTGGAATGCAGCATTGCTTGACTTCTGTGCTGTACTGGGGTTGGTCACCCCTGCAGTTGCTCCACTATTCTGGGAACCCTGCCTCTGAGAGCGGGTCCCCTGATCCTTACCTCCCTGAGCACTGGTGCTCCTATCTCTGTCAAGGGGCCTCCTGTACAGCAGGTTCCCCTTTCTCACAAACTTATACTGTGGCTGGCTGCTACTATTGGTGCTGCTGTTCTTGCTCACATCTGAGTGGTGATTGCTTGAGGATCCCTTGGAGACCATCCCTCCATTTTGAGGATTATTCCTCGTCATCAGGCTCAGGGCCTTTTGCACTCCTTCCATTTGTTTCACCTCATCGAGGATCTTGTCCATGGAGGAATGCTCCACCGTTATCCCTCGCACTTCTAGCACCGTCTTAACAATAGACAGGGGCAGACCCCCAATGAACTTCCTCCTGAACAAATACTTGTCAGGGGGTTCAACCATGCAGTGCGCCCGCCTTCTCAAATCATTGTAGAACGCAAGCACTCCCTTCTCAGGGGAATAGCATGTGCAGTCGTAATTGATGGCGGCCTGTTGGGCAGTAGCCTCATGGATGAATTGCTTGAACAGTCCACAGATCAGGTCCTTGAAGGACCAGTAGCCTGTGCACCTTTCTGGCGCATCAACCTCCTGGTCATACCACTCAGTGGCCATACCTTCGAGGTACAGCCCCATGTACAGGATGTGATCTCCATCGTGCCTGTACCCAGTGATCTTGAAGATCCTGAAATATTTGAGGAGCTGGGTGAGCCAATCATTGAACTTCTCAATGTCATCCTGGCCTCCATGGTTCATCACCTTCACTTCAGGACCTAGTGGCCCATCGGGCTCATCACCCACTTGCTCCCTAATATGCTGGCTGTAGCACCACATGGCGAATCCAGTGTATTGATCATTGCCTGGGGTGTAACCCCTGAGATATTGGGATTGTCTCCCTTGGTTACCATTGTCCCTTTGTCTGTCATGGGTTTGGTTTTGGTTCATTTCTGCCATGGTTGACCCGTGTTCACTTAGATGATAGCTTGAATTGGAGGGAGGGCCTCCAGGGGGGCCTGGTGGGCCATGAGGTGGTCTGCCTCCTCTGTTTGTGTTTCTCCTATTGGGGAGGTTCCTCCCTAGGTCTCCGTTGTTATTGTCTCTGTTTGGGACTCCATCGTCCCCGTCATCACCTCCATCACCTCCTTGTGGGTCATCACCACTGTTGGGGTTGCCCCCCATATTTCCTAGCTGTCGAGCACACTGACTTCTGGTCCTGTGCATCATTTCTGATGCTTGGTCACTGTAAAGATGCCTCATGATGTCCTCTTCACATCCTGAGAGGTATGCGGGTCGCCTCCACTCATTGGGGTTGGGTGCTCAACCCTGGTTCCTAATGGGTGGGGTACCTGAGTCCCCTCCTTGGTTGTTGGTTAATGCTCGTGCTCTCTGCACATTTTCTATTTCTTGTGCCAAGCTGCACATGCCTCTATTAATCATTACTGGGCTTGTTGCCCGACTTCCTGGGGTCTCCCTCTTGATAATCATACTCTCTTGATCTTCCTCCCCAGGGGACTCAGATCCTCCTCCGAACTCCTCAAGAAGTTGACGCAGGTGTTGAAATTGTCGGGCATGATGCTCATTGGGTCTTACACTGTGATTGTCGAAGAGGATATTATCCTCATACTCCCACCACTGGTTCTCAACATTGTGCAGGTACTCCTGCATATACTGAAGAGCCTTCTTGGCTTGCGGGTGCCTTGGGAGTATTGTGCATCTCCAACGCCCTTATGGCTTCACAGGTGGCTTGCCCAATGGTAGAAGATGTGTCCTCTTCCGCTGGGGTATCATTCCCAAAGCTCATCACTCTCGATGTATTTCTACTTGTTAGAGGGCTATCCTCAATGGGCACAGTGCCTATAATGAAGCTCCCGGGGATGCAATCCCCTCCAGTATAGTTACCACCTGCTCGGGGCGACCTTACCATAACCGGTGGTGCTTCTATGGGCATCTGTTGGACATTAATGTCCTGATCGCACTGATCCATGCCATGCCCGAGGTCCCTAGTGGGTCCTCCAGTGGTCCTTTGGCATTGGATATCCTCGGATCTGGGTTGATCACCCTGGATAAAATTTTCATTGGTTTGGGGTGGGTCCCCAGGTGGTTGTTCCGTGTTGTGCATCATGCGCGTGGCTGCTCAGGTGATGGTTCGACTCATTGAATATGCAGATGGATGTTCAAAAAAGTTTAAGGTGGTTGATAGCTTCTCTGATCCTCATTCAACACAGAACATGACCAATGTGTATTCTTTTGAGTATGTAGGATAATAAGAAGTTCTCCCTATATTACATAACAAGAAGCAATTAAATAGGAAAGGAAGTATTACATAAGTAAACAAATATGGGTGACCCCTAAGGGCACCCTTACATGTGGAGAATCTCCAAGGTGGGTTGGAGAATCCCCAATCCATGGTTAGATGTAGTCTAGCAAAAAACTTTTTGCATCACAGTTTTTTGTTTTGATCATAACACTAGTAAATCTTCACCAATTGCTTAGGTAAGACCACTACTGGATTTGTATAATTAGTGGCTACAACTTTTAGTAAGACAACAAAGCATGAAAATAACACATACAAACATGTACAAATAGCCCCTATCTATCTATGATCCAATCTTTATCTTCCAAAATTTGACCCCTGATTAGCTAATGTTGTGTAGTGTTGACTACCAAAAATGCAGACCCCTGATTAGATAATGTTGTGTAGTGTTGACTACCAAAAATGCGGACCCCTGATTAGCTAATGTTGGGTACTGTTGGTGTTGTAGTGTTGATTACCAAAAATGCGGAATATTGATTAGTGTTGTCTAGTGTGTGTGTGTGTGTGTGTGTGTGTGTGTGTGTGTGTGTGTGTGTGTGTATGGTAGTATTGATTAGCAAATGTTGTGTAGTGTTTGTGGGGTAGTGGTTATTACCACAAATGTGTTTAGTGTAGTGTAGTGTAGTGTAGTGTTTTGTAGTGTTTGTAGTGTATTGTTTGTTATCAAAAATGCGGAGTATTTATTAGGAAATGTTGTGTAGTGTGTGTGGTGTAGCTTATTACCAAAAATGTGTAGTGTTGTGTAGTGTTTGTGGTGTAGTGTTCATTACCAAAAATGCATACTATTGATTAGGAAATATTGTATAGTGTTTGTGTTGCATTGTTTATTACCAAAAATGTGTAGTATTGATTAGGAAATGTTGTGTAGTGCATGTGGTGTAGTCATTATTACCAAAAATGTGTAGTGTTGTGTAGTGTTTGTGGTGTAGTGTTCATTACCAAAAATGCGTAGTATTGATTAGGAAATATTGTGTAGTGTTTGTGTGGCATTGTTGATTACCAAAAAGCGTAGTATTGATTAGGATATGTTGTGTAGTGTGTTTGTAATGTAGTGTTCATTACCAAAAATGCGTAGTATTGATTAGGAAATGTTATGTAGTGTGTGTGTAGCATCGATTACCAAAATTGCATAGTGTTCATTAGGATATGTTGTGTACTGTTTGTGGTGTAGGGTTGACTACCAAAAATGTGTAGTGCTCATTAAGATATATTGTGTAGTGTGGTTGTGTATTGCTAATTACCAAAAATGCGGAGCATTCATTAGCAAAGGTTGTGTAGTGTTGATTAGCAAAAATGTGTAGTATTGATTAGCAAATGTAGGGTGTCTTGATTAGATAACATACTACTCCCAAAATATTACTATATTTGGTCACAAAAAACATAAGGAAGGCGTGGGAAAATACCCCACAAAATGCGGAGATTGACAAAAACTTGCTACATCACACAACACAAAGCCTATCCTGGCCAATAAATGCTGCCAACAGGCTACTAACACCCCACAAGGCTTATATACTGCTGTTCCTGGGATGGTTAGAGGCACACCATCCAAAATGTAAAAAAAGCGAAAATGTGCATCATATTAGTACACTTTGTCCAATGCTGCAGTATGCATGGTCAGTAACAACAGCTTAAGGGTCCAAGATTCTCCACACTGTCATGGAGATTCTCCACACCATCATGGAGATTCTTCACACCATCATGGAGATTCTCTGCATCACCATGGAGATTCTCCACATCCCCTTGGAGATTCTCCACACCACCATGGAGATTCTCCTCACCACCATGGAGATTCTCCACACCACCCTGGCAATTCTCCCCACCAACAAGGTGATTCTCCATACCACCTTGGGAGTTCTCCATTAACTCAGAGGAAGTTCCATTTGTGCTCAGAAAAGATCCTATATAGTGTGGAGAAAGTCCTTTTTGCCCTTCAAAATGGTCCTATTATGCCTGAAGAAAGTCTTCTTTGCACAAAGAAAAAGGCCCACTTAACCCCAGAGAAAGTCCTATTGATGCTTAGAAAATGGCTCAATTACTCTGGAGAATGCCTCTATTTGCACACAAAGAAATGCCTATTTAACCCAGGAGAAAGTCCCATTTATACCCACAGAAAAGCCAATTTAGCCCTGGAGAAAGTCCCATATGCACCCAAAGTTACACTCATATAACATCTCATATTCACTGAATGAAAGACCTGTTTAGCCCAAGAGGTGTGGGATAATCAGACTCGAGACACTAACATGCAAATTCTCGAAGGGGGGGAGGGGGGCCGTGACCGTTACTGTAATGCAAAACTAAACCATATTTAGAAACAATTTGTCACACGGATCTCACCAGATCTGGGACCCCAGAACTGCCTAATTACCAACAGGGCACTACTGATTTGCTAGTGATAACAACTAAACAATGATAGAGGCATGCACTGTGGACGGAGAAACGCAACGTAGAGAGCAAGTAGACAGCGGAAACAATGTATGAATGAATAATGAGTCAAACGTAGCCTTCACCTACTAGCACGACCCTTCTTTGTGCCTGAAGCTTCAGAGGAGTGAGCTGAGCGCTGAGTATGGGATTCTGCTCGACGCTTCAATCCACAGACGCCAGCAGGCTGAAGGTTCTCCTTCTCTTGAATATTCATAAACGGCATACGAGCAGGAAGTCCGAATTTCGATTCTTCAGCCCTTGTCAGTGCAGTAGTGTCATAGACATCATGTGGAAGGGCGAGCCCATCTGCTTTGCCTGGGTGTGCATATTCTGGGTGACGATCCGTCAAGTGTGCTTCCATGTTGTAGCACCAGATAGCAGGTCGGGTGTCAGTCTCTTTGCCTGGATGGTGGCACAGCGTACAAATGACAGGGACATTGCGACAAGGGCGGTTATCAGACCCTTTGTTTGCACTTCCATACTGGAACAGCTCCATATGAGGGCACTGAGTCAACCATTGGACACTGCGTGAAAGTACTTTCATCATCAGCTCACAGTCAGCCTCCCCACATCGACCACAAAAGCCACATGGAAGTGGCCCGCTGATGGGGTTCACCACAGTGTCAGGTACTCGGCGGATAGCTCAAAGGATGTGACCACCCATGTGTGAGCAGATATCTGACTTGATACTCTCATTGCACATGGGACAGACACTGGGGGCTGATTTTCCTTTGGAGGTGGTGAGGATCTCCGTGCCCAGGTTGCATATGAGTTGTTTGAGACCTGTGAGACCTGTAAGTATCAAATATCTGTATCTATTGAAATTACCAATGTACCATCGGGTGTCTGATATGGAAATGAGTCACTGGTGGCCCCGATCAAAGGAATGGTAGACAGTGAGATCTTATTCATAGTGATTCATCGCCAGAGGAGTGTGATAGCCAACTCAAGGGCCTCAGTAGTCAGTGCCCATGTTGTGTCATTGGCATTCACCTCAAGTTGGTCTTCGGGCACCAAGTGGGCTGAGGCAGTGACGGTGGATGGATTAACGACGGTGAGGAGGTGGCCAGGTAGAGTAATGGAGACAACTCAGAGAGTCTTTGTCTCCATGCCAGGGACTGCAGATGATGCTTTGAGATATGCGCCAGTCCACAACCAGAGTGAATCGTTGCTTGGCACAGCACAAGTTGAGATGGAAGGATGGAGGATCATGATATCGCCAGTGACTTTCATCCCACCTTGTGGGGACATAAGGGTTGCTGCTTGGACATGACTGTGTGCTGAACCCCCTTGAGAGATATGTGTAGAATGCGTGAAGGCGAGCGCAAGTGTTTTGTCATGAGTCCAGATGAGGGTTAAGAAGAGGTCACCAATGATGAATTGGTCACCACGGAGGATATGTCCAGTTGTGACATCATTTAGTTTCTTGTTTGCTGAAGTGTATCCTTGAACATGGAGAAGTCAAGCGGTTGACTTGGGGGTGAAGTCTGGAGTGATAACAAGCTGACACACACTTTGCTTGTGAACCCATTTGTGTTTGTTGCACCACAAGTAATCCTCGGCACACACCCCAGGACCCGATGGAGGTGAAACTGGGGATGTATCAGCCATGTGGGAAGCGGACTCGACTGGTGCATCACGGTCGAGGGCATTAAGTTCATCTTCAACAGCTTCGTCAAATTCGATGTCAAGGTTGTCGTCTGGCCCTGCTTCTTCAGATCCTCCAGTGTCCACTTCACCCTGGATGGGTCCAGGGATTGCATTGTCAGTGCATGTTGTGGCCGTCTGCACTATCGGAGCAACTTGACCACCAAGAAGGAATTCAACTTCCTCATTGTCCTCTGCATCATCAATACTTGGGTACCTCCCACCTCCAAAGACACAAAGAAGGTCTATCCCTGAGCCTGAATAGAAGAAAGAGTTGAAGTCATACGAGGTAAAAGGGATCTTGGACGCCTGCAGAATATCTAGCACTTTCTGTCTTCCTTGACTCCAGCAGCTTGGGAGGTCACAGTTTCCTGCAATCATATCACCAACCCAAGTCGCACGACTGATGTGATCAACACTGTCCTTCCGATTCATGTTCAACCATCTATGGCCATGACAAATGTCCGGGTTATGTGAATAGATGTCACCAATATCGCGCACAGCAGAAAGGCGGTCAATGACTTGATGATAATTGAATGCATTATTGTGCCCTCCCGACATGCGCATCGAAGCAAAAGTGAGTTCAAGGGCATCGTTGCCAAGAGCCTTGCGATGCCAAACACTGTGTTCTTCACCATTGTCTGGGAATCATAGTAGAGCTGATTGGGTATAAATTGGCAGCGTTGGTCACGATAAAATGTGTACAGTAGGTGGGCAAAGCAGCTGAGACAAGTGATTTGATCAGAGAGTGACATTTTGATATTGATGAACGGTTTAAGCAGGTTTTCAAATGTATGGCCTAAGAATCTCAGTGCCTCGAAATCGGCAACAATATTGACATCGGGGGTTGACCCCAAGGGTATGCAAGGAGGGAGGGTTGGGTTGATCTTGGCAATGGCGATGATTGAGGACAATAGCTCAATAGCACGTGGGACATCTTGTGGGTCGTCTGGATATAAGAGTTTCCGTGCAGCAGCATCATCAAGACCATCCAATAAGGGGAGGTAATGCTTGAGCATGAATGTGCTGATGCATTGTCCGTGATTCAGAGAGATACCTTTTGTACCACGAACACAGGTGCTGTAACCTACACAAGTTGTACACAAGAGTGTCAATCATAAGAGACATTGTAGATGGGGAAGTACTACTCATGTTTAAAAATATGTTTGTAGTCGAAGTCAAGGGTCATGCCCCCATCACTTGTGTAGAGATTCATACCGGGAAGGTTTGATAATGTCCTGTAAAGTGGAGACATGATAGGCAACTGTTTCTTGACAAAAAAACGGTGCCCAGCTTTGCAGCGAGTTGCATCACCATCCATTGCAAATGACCAAAGTGGCCCAACCTCTTGCTCTCCGCCTGCTGCCTGCCATCCATCTACAACTGTCTTGAACACAAACTCCATATCAGCAGCATCTTCTGACTTGCAGGTAGGTGCAGCAAGAAGTGGATAGAGGCTGTCTTCTAGTTGTACAGATGCGAGGGCTTGTGATAAGTTTTCCTTCAGGGTGTCAAAAGAACCATCAGCATGATCACAAATATGTCTCTTTACACTGCCCCAGAAATACTCAATAAAGTTGAGTTTGCAATGGAATTTTGGTAAAAAGAGGCATGCATGTCCAGCTGCTTCAATGATCTCTTGAACCAGAGGCTTTTGAGCAAGGAGATTTAAGGATCTGCATATTGCAGCAAGCCACTGCATCAGTGTCACACTTGGAGTGACATTTGCCACAAATCTGCTCTTGCCAAAGGCCCCGCTCAGTGAGAACAGCTTTGATGCCCTTTGGTTGATCAGGAAAGGATGGGTGATCAGAGGGATATACCATATCCTGTTGGACACAGATTCCATCATGGATGAACCAACCTTTCTGCATCCATGCCTGCTTTCCTCCAGGCTTAATGTTCATGCAGTTGCTGACTTGCAGGGCATCCTCCACAAATGCTGAGTGGCCCTGGAAATTATCAATGAGGAACAGTGCATGATAGCCAACACCATGAGCTGCTTCGAAGGCAGGTATTATTTTTTCTGACATCTGTATAAACCTTTGAGAAATGAAATGTAACATAATGTTTCAAAGGACAGTCACCTGTTTGCAGAAGCATTCACCTATCCAGTAACCATTGTAATTCTTTCCATATTCAAGTGATTCTCTCACATCCGTGAGGTGTGTAGCAACAAAACTGGGGCAACAGCAACGGGGTAGCGCAAGCGTACCTTTGATTAGCTAGTAGCTGGTTCTTGAAGTTGAGTTGTTTGAAGTAGCGAGTAATGAGAGAACAGTTGAACTGTATTGAACTAAGGAACTACAGGGAATCCTACAGGGTATATATACCTGTGGTACATGGTCTGTGCGTAGATAAGTATTATTCTAGCCTATTTCACCATATTCCCATATGTAGTAGGTGCAGTTTCCATAAACGTAGTTATCTGGAAACGTGCCTGTAACGTGCATCAGCATGTGTTATACACGTGCCTTGCATGTGATAGTTCCGGCTATCTTGTGGAGCCGGTCATGTGATCTACCGGTAATCCGGTTGACACTACTCCGAATCACATGTAACTGTGATCTCTGGAAATCTCCAAGATTAGATTAAGATAAGATATAATCATACTTTCTTGTCGACAAGGTGCCCAAATGTTGAACAGATAACATCACTGTGATAGCCACCTGTGTGCAGTTGGCAATGAGATACCATGCCCAACTTTCAAGTGAACATGAGGGAATAACTCCAGCTCCAGGTAATTCTTCAGTGCGAGTGGCATCTCTTCACCAACAAGATTCCTCAAGTACCTCTCTGCCTCCTTTGGCAACATTTCATTTGCAGTGAATTTTGCCAGTTTTGCAGGATTCACTGACCATTTATTGGAGTGCAGGTATGCCTGAAGCTCGGCCTTAATGGATAGAATTGCAAGAATAGATGCAGTCTTTGCATGATGTCCCCACAATGACTCTGGGATTTTACGGTTGGTCACCCATTGTTGTGTCCACCCACAGAGCTGACAACCACCCCATGAAGGGGAGAACCCATTTGTTTCTGCTGCACACTCTGCTGCATCAGCTGAAAGATGCTCATTATGGACAATGAGATCAAGGTGGGCACAAATTGCATGGCAACGATGAGCTTGCAACCCATTTGGCCCACCAACAAATGTCATTCGAGCAGACTTTAGCATTTTGTCAAGTTCAACCAATGCTATCCGGAGGTTTGAAAGACAATTTTCCATTCTCTTTTTTTTCTGGACTTGATACAGAACATCAAGGCAGCATCTTTTGCATGGCGGAACTGCAGGCAAATGGCTGGAACAGGAAGCTACTTCCAATGGTTGCAGCACAGCCTGCATGTGGGGTTGTTCATCATCTGACTTGCCACTGTCAATAGCTTCAGTGTCACCACCTGGACTCTCCAACTTGTCTTCAGCATCTGACAAATAAAAGAAGCCTTTGGAAATTTGGATGAAGGGCTGGGGTCATATTTGAGACTCATCATCACAATTTGGGGTCACAATTGGGGTCACTTGGTCAAGGCTGCTGCCTGTCCCACAGGTGCCCAAAGCATTTGAATCTGGTCTGGTGATGCTGGATGTTCCTGGTTTGAACATCTTGAGCATCAATTTGACCTGTGGATTATCCCTGCGGGGCACAGGTGAGTTCAATCTCACTGTCAGATATCAGAATGAGGGACTCATGGATTCTTTGCATTTTCACAAGTTTCTGCCATGGCATAAGCATGCTGTGCTCACCACTCCCTTGTCCGCTTTGACAGCCAATTATACCTCCACTTTCGGTCTCATTCCACTTTTTTCCACACAGAATCTGGGACTGGCTCCAAGATGTGCTCGAAGGCAGTGGGCACTTGAAGCTGTGCAATCTCAGCCCTAATCTCATCCTGAAGAGCCTGCAAATTCCTTAAACAAAAAATCTATTTAGGGTTAGGGTTAGAGTTAAATTTTTCCTTGGACCCCAGATTGGTGGTTGCACCAAGTAGGCAGTGACTAGGTGATCTGCACCATAGATTCTTTCCCCTCAACTATGACCCTTACATTGATTTTGGTGCTGTCCTTCAAGACGGTATCAGTGCAGAGTTTGAACAAGCACCACCTGATGACCTGAGCGAAGATGGTGACGACTCATAAGTCCTGTTCCCTGTTCCCTGTTCCCTAGTTCTTGTGACTAATAGGTGATATGCAATCTCTGAGGAAGCATACACATACAATATTTGACTTTTCAGGGACTAAGTGAAGACTGTTTCTGGGTTCAGCAAACTCATAACCAAGTTTGAATCAAACCTGGATGCGCTTGCAAATTTTATTGACATGGTGAGTGCATATATGTGGTGTTTATTACTATATAACTCATTTTTGAACATCAAGATGGTCACCACAGCAACTGGTGGGCGTACTGATGACACTGGAAGCCTCAAGTATGACAGACTCACGTATATACTCAAGGACCCCAATACCAACAAGATGGATCCCCTGATATGCAAGATTAGAAACCCCAGCAAAGCTGACCATGGATGGAACCACCGGACAATTGCATGCTGTTATGACCATGTCCAACTCCAGGTCTTATCTGGTCACTCTGGTCACATCACAGCACTCTAGCCCAACTCTGGTCGCTCATCACTTACTCTGGTCATGCTCATGCAGATAACCTTCCATTAAGTATGACCCTTGGACTATCCTCTATTCATTCATTACCACACCTCGCCATTTACCCTGCCTTGTTGTGAGTTCTCCATGAACTTGATATATCCTATACCTTGTAGCATTTTCACCAGACCTGATTTATTTTACTTGGACTTGACTTTATTTTACCCAGACCTGACCTAGTCCTTACTCCGATTGTCCCTTGTCTGCCTTTTAGGTTGTTTACTTGTCACCGTATATACTCATCCCTAGTTTGCACTTGGTATAAGTACCCTATAGATTATCCTGTACTCCTCAGTCTGAAATCAACATAAGTCACTACTTCTGTTCTTGTCCATCTCTGTCTCTGTCTCCATCTTGACCAGAACCTATGCAATATGCAAGGGATCAACACTCATTGTCCTTAGTCATTGAATCCAAGCAGTCACCAACTCCAGCTGGACCCTCTACCCTCCTCCTTCATCTGTCTTCATCCAGACTTGACCAGACCCCCTACCAGAGTAGACCTGGACTTGACATCCTTTGTAGAGATCACTTTGATGCTGAGTACCTGGAACATCTTGGTGTTGAGGAGGAAGAGAATATTCCCCTTCCCCACTCTGACCCCAGGTCTGATCCTGTTCATCCTCTCTTGTCTCCTCAAGATGCTAGAACCACTCTGCAAGGATTGGATAAAGCTCATCAAGAAAGCCCATGGTTGTGCTTCAGTGGCACTAGAGCACATGCATTACACCTTAGTGTATGGTGACCCCTCAAAGACCTCTGGACCCCTGGTACCATTCTTGTGGCTGTTCTGTCTCAGATCGATCCCCCTATTAATCCCAGATCTTTCTCATTGTTGTCCCATCAAACTTCTTGGGCTATGCATCAATGACACCTTTCTGCTATGCAGTGACTCATCCCTTGCTTACTGATTCTCTTATGTCATCAGTATTACTCTATCCCTTTCACATTTTTGAAATATTACTCAGCTAATGACTCACTCCCTTACCAATCAATCTTGTCATGCAGCTTACTCATTCCTTTACTCAGCAGCTTATTCATGCTCCCTATGCTTACTCATTTCTGGTTATGCATTGCTTACTGATTGCTTACAAAGCCCTTACCAAGCCCTTACCAATCCTTGACAAATTCTGCTTATCCCCTTCCCTTTTTGTACTTTAATGCTGTGTCCCCCCCATGTATTTAAACCCCTGGGCTCATCCCAGTGGAAGAAAGCCCAATACCATGAATTCCCCCTTATTCTGCTCTGTTTGGATGTATCAGACAGTTGTCCCTCAGTCTTTTGAGTCTTGTAGGCTTCAGTAAAGGTCTAAAGGCTCAGTATCTCAAGTTTATTCAAGTTATTCAAGTCCAAGTATTTCTCTAGGCTCAAGTGGAGTCTAGCCTGTCTATTCTTCATCTTCCATTGCTTCTGGATGTCAGAAGCCCCCTTGCCCCTTTTCTGCACCAATCTCTAGGTGTAGTATTGCTACTTCAGTCCCAGTCACCTCAATCCCTGCTTTGACACTTCCTAGGCTATAGGAAGAGTCCAGACACCTGTCCTCTTCATCATCTACTACTCCTGTACCCCAGGAGTATCCTGCATCACTGTCTGCATCACCCTGTTGGTGTAGATCCTCTCTCCCCCTCCTCAGTACATCCTCTACACTGCAGAGGTAAACCACCACTTGCATATTTTCATAGTTCTTTGTTGGTGTTGTGTTTGGGTTATTACTCTGACTCAAATCCACACTTTGACTCACAGCAGTTTGCATGCCCTGACCAGTTGGTGTTTTGTAAACACCACACATTAGGTCCATTTCAGAGCTGTCAATGTCATTGTCTCAGAAAAGGCAGCCATCAGAACTGCAAAGTGAGGCCTCAAACATGAAGACATCCTGGGATGGACCTTCTGTGGCTGACACTATGTCAAGATACTCTCTGGTCAAGCATCTGACAATTCTGCCTTTTAGGAGAGCTGCACAAGCATATGGGCAAGCAAGGAATGTATTACATGCTTGTTCATATGTGCCATAGTCAGTGGTGCACCAGTCAAGCTGGATGGACACTCGTGGTGGGGAAGGTCCAAGCTCCAGAGGCAGCAGGATTGCATCCTGAAGTTGAGTGATTAAAAAGGTATTCAGGGGAATTCCACAACAAAGAAGCTGCCTAATGAGCAATGGTACATTGGCATCATCAGCAAACTTACCTTCTCTCTTAGCCAAGCTTCCAGACTTCCCAGGACTTAGCCGAGTGCCCATCCCAGCACAGTCTGGCCTAGACTGGCACAGCTAGTGCAGATTTTGACAGTTCATTTAGATTCGACAGTTCAAATCTAGATATGACCATAGTACATAAACATAATACACTAATCTAATGCGTAGCACTGCAAGACTCGGACACACCAGTCTATTATCACCATCATGCATGTTATTGTCTACCATCGCCTGTTGCTGTGAGTTGATGTCCATCGCTGTCATCATCATTGGTTGCCTGTGGTTGTCGGTTGCTGTGTATCATGGTCCATCAAATTGCTGTCCATTGCCAACAGGTGAAAGTCTTGGAGATCTAAGCTGTCAGCCACTGACACCCCGCAAACAAGAAGTTCACCACTAACAGCACCCACAAAGGCATACTGTGTGCGTTTGACTTCAAGTGGATGTGCTCAACCAATTTAAAATACTTGACAGCCTTGATGTGTGGAGCACCTACTATGTCACTAAGTTCTGTTAGAAAAAAGAGAATGAACATACCAGCCATCACATCTTCATCGACAACAATAAGTGCCCAATGGTGTAGCTAGTACTACTAAGAGATTTAGCTATATGAACAATAAAGGTCATTGCATCATGCTCACCAAATGGTTCATTCTGATTCTGCCTTTGATGGTTTTGCTAAGAGGGCAGTGACAACAACAATGACCTCACGAGCCTCAATCACCATACCAACAACGAGGGCCATCCAGGGAACGGTAGAAATGTCACCATTGCAGAAGAAATATATTCTCTGAGTGTTCATGAGCATTTTGAGGCGGGTTCGAGAATCTAGTAGTAGGGACCTTCTAATGAATGACAAGAAATAAGACAAATAAAGGGCATTGTAAACTAGCGCTCATATCGGCCAATCTCACCATTTTCGCTGACAAATCTTAGTTATAAAGATCGAGAGAGTATAACTACACTAATTTAGGACTACATCAAGTGCAGATTCAGAGGAAGATGAAACATGTGTATCTAGTGATGCCATGGTGAGATGAAAAATCTGGAGGGAAGAAAAAAAAGACTGACTACAATGTGGCCACGGCTCTTTCATGGCATATTCATATGCGGCTGAGTGTCCACTGTGAGTCAAAGTGTGGATTTGGGTCGGAGTAATAACCCAAACACAACACCAACAAAGGACTACAAAAATGTGCGAGTGGTGGTTTACCTCCACGGTGTCCAGAGAGGATATGCTGAGGAGGGGGAAAGGGGATCTACACCAACAGGGTGATGCAGATGGTGATGCAGGATACTCCTGGGGTACAGGAGTAATAGAAGACAAAGGGGATAGGGGTCTGGACTCTTCCTAAAGCCTAGAAAGTGTCAAAGCGGTGATTGGATTGACTTAGAGTGAAACAGCGATACTACACCTAGAGATTGGTGCAGCAAGGGGACAAGGGGGCTCCTGACGTCCAGAATCAATGAGAGATGAAGGATTGACTGGCTAGACTCCGCTTGAGCCTAGAGAAATACTTGGACTTGAATGGATTGAATAAACTTGAGATATCAGAGCCTTTAGACCTTCACTGAAGCCTACAAGACTCAAAGAGCTGAGGGGATACTGACTGAGAGAGTCTGAGAGAGGGATAATTTCGTGCAATTGGGTCCTTTTTTTCACTGGGCTGAGCCCAGAGGTTTAAATACATGGGGGGGCACAGCATTAAAGTACAAAAAGAGAAGAGAGTAAGCAGAATTTGTCAAGGATTGGTAAGAGCTTTGTAAGGGGTTTGTAAGGAATAAGTAAGCAAGGGATAAGCAGGAATGAGTAAGCATAGGGAGCATGAATAAGCTGCTGAGTAAAGGAATGAGTAAGCTGCATGACAAGATTGATTGGTAAGGGAGTGAGTCATCAGCTGAGTAATATACCAAAAATGCGAAAGGGATAGAGTAATACTGATGACAAGAGAGCATCAGTAAGCAAGGGATGAGTCACTGCACAGCAGAAGGAGTCATTGATGCACAGCCTAAGAAGTTTGATGGGGGGCTGTGTACCATCAGGAATTTGATGGGACAACAATGGGGAAGCTCTGAGATAAACAGGGGGATTGATCCGAGACAAAACAGCCACAAGAAGGGTACCAGGGGTCCAGAGGTCTTTTGGGGGGTCAGCATACACTAAGGTATAGTGCATGTGTTCTAGCGCCACTGGAGCGCAACCATGGGCTCCCTTGACAAGCTCTCTTCTGGGAAAGAACAAGAGAGGGTTCTTCTTCCTAATAGCACTATAAAGTGGGGGGAATAACTGTCATGGTGCTGGGGGACGTCGTCTGAAAGTAGGGAAGCGGATAGAGTATTGAATTCGACGCATCCAGGGAAGTGAGACAAACGACAGAGGAAGATGGTCATGGCAAGTATCTTGGAGGAAGGGACCATAGGCTGAGGGCTCAGGGGACACAGAGATGACCAGAGAAGACTTCTCAAGCTTGACAATAGACCTAAGATGACCAAAGTACGTCCTTGACACAGGACTGACAAGGAGAATGTGCTGACCAAGAACGAGAGGGACTGAGGGAGCAGGCTGGGAAGATATGTGCCAGGCAGTGCACGGGAACTCCGGGAGAGGCTGTCCTAAGAGCGGGACATAGTGGAGATCTGCAGCAATAGTGGAGAAATGATCCAGAGAAAATATGGACTCCATAGTGAGCAATGAAGCAAATGTCTGGATTGCGGGGGGAATATCTCCGTGGGAAATGAACAGATTTGCATCGGAACTTGACAGGCAGATAGACCATGTTCTAGGCTCTCTGACGGTATAATCACGTGCCTGATAGCTTCAGAAACGATGGAGCTATTCAAAATATCGGAATGCCAGCACTGGGTGCCTAAAAATGACATTTGGGCGCTAAAAATCATTTCTTCTCTTTCTCCTTCATTTCTCCATCAATTCTTCGGCTTCTTTGATCGTTCTGGTATGGGAGTTGGACTGCAGATGTGTGCATTCCTTTCTCATACCACAATTGACATTATTCCTTCAGTTTCTTCTGCTTCTTGGCAGTTCTCGTGCGATAGATGACTGTCAGCATTGGCATTCATCTCTCGCATCAGGATAGTCTTCTTGTGCGATAGATGGCTACGATGAGGGTCCGTCGTGCTTATCCTTCACATAAGGATCATTCAATATAGGTGTTATCTTCCATGTTCACTGTACCAAACCTGTTTGGTGCGTGACATCACTCTGTCGGACAGTGAGGTGGACACAACCAACCAACTCTTCTGCTTGGTGCAGATCTTCCCCTGCTTTCTCCAACATGATGTGGTTGAGCTGGAGAGCGATGGTGTTCCTATAAACAATTTCGTGGGCCAAGTTCTTCCACATCAGGGAGACTTGTTGATTGCTTCATGCCACCTCAAGAAGGAGATAAGCTTCCATGTCACTATTCGGAGATGGGACGATGTGGTGTGGACAGGACGAAACATTTGCTTTCAGGTTGTTATGCTGGAAATCGGTCAGTAAGTACACCAATATAAGGTTCAATAATTACTGTATCTCCAGATGATACTTCAGATTGAATGTCAAACCCAACACATGGGTTGGATTCACCTTGTATACCACTGGGGTGCTGAAGGGAACTGGATAAGAGAATGTCCACAGGAAAGGGCTTGTATTTCGGTGAAATCATACTTTCATGTAGCTCGGCAAAGGGGGAAAGGTGGAAAAGCTCATCAGAGCCATTCTTAAAGAAGTCCATGGTACTGGTGCTATGTAGTTATACAGCAGGACAAGTCTTTGGGAAGCGTGGGCAATTGATATGGGTATGTACCTGATAGAAATAGATGGACAACTTAGTGTTGCATATGTAGAGCTAAGCAAGCACTGATTTACTCTTTACTGTCACATCATAACCTACTATCATGCCCCAAGCTAGAACTACTCATGGAAGGCTCAAGACTATTAGTTGCCCTCGGTGTGGGAAGAGGTTTTGTACCGAGACAAACGTCCTCCAGCACATGAACCAACCAACTGCTACATGCTACAGGGAAGCCTTCTTTGAAACAGGGTGCCCTGCTAGAAATCCCATCAATTTACCAGATGATGTCCCACCCACGGAGTCTGGTGCCCAGCAACATGATAACAACAGTGTCGCTGTTGAAGATGAATATGATGCTGAGATGGGGAATGAACTGGACTATCTTAATTCTCCCAGATCAGCTCCACCGGCCGTCTTTGGAGGTGAACCTGAACAGCTCAGGCCCAAACGGTTTGTGGAGATGTATGAGGGCAGCGTGGAATGTTTTGCTGGTGGTAAAACCTTTATGGATGAATTTATGACTGATCAATACATGGAGCAGAGACAGGAAAACCTTTATTTTCCTTGGGCATCTCAGTCTGAGTGGGCTTTTGCGTTGTGGCTTTTATGATCACGTCTTAGTATGGCGGCAATCATCAGCCTATTGGCGCTTGAGCTGGTACGTGACTTATTTTGAATCTCACGTTGCATGACCATGTACCATATCCCTTAGATCAGAACTATGCCATTGTCCTTTCATTCTGCAAAAGAACTGCACACCCATGCAGAAATACTTCCTGCTGGACTGCAGTGGCGATGTGAAATAATGACTCCAGAATATCCTACAAAGCAGCCTCCGCATCTCTTCTATCATGTCCTGATTGAGTGCCTGCAAGCACTTCTCAGTCACCCACTTTTCAAACCTCATATATCATTTGTACCAAGGAAGGTCTGGACATCTGCCACAAAGTATGTTGGGTTTATGATGAATGGTTGAGCAGAGACTGGGCGTGGAGCAGCCAGGTGAGTTTTTTTTCTTTCTGACTTGAGAAACCTAATATTGGTCCTTCAGGAGGCGCTTCCACCTGGTGCAATTATACTTGGAGTGGTTTTATTGTCCAATAAAACAAACATCTCCATTATGAGCAGAAATCGTATGGCACACCCAGTTTTAATCAGCCTGGAAAATATTGATGCATGTATCCAAAGCAAAACAATGCTCCACACCTATCTCCTCCTTGCTTTACTTCCCATTGTGAAGTTCACTCACAAAGATACTCGGGTCCGCAGTCTTCTTCAAGACCAGCTCTTCCATCAGTCTCTCAACATTGCCCTGGCGCCACTCAAAACTGCCACACAGATAGGTATTATGATGAATGATCCCGTGGGAAACCTGTGCTACTGCTATATGCCATTGGCTTCATGGATTGCAGATACACCGGAAGAAAGTTTGTTGGCGACAACTGGCCCAAAGGCTTCTCCGGTCACAACCACTACCTGGAAGAGCTTCAGTGATGCTCACAGACATTCCCCTTGCACTGGAGAAACTACACTTAGAGCCATCCACACAGCATGCACAAAGCATTCACCGACAGACTACAAGAATTTCATCAAGACAGCAAAGGCTCTGTTCTTGAATGGCGTAACCAACCTTTTCTGGAAAGGAATGGTGCTATCTGATCCTTCCGACTTCCTCACACCCGAGGTGCTCCATCACTTTCACAGGATGTTCTGGGACCATGATGTCAAGTGGTGTATCCATGTTGTAGGAGCCGCTGAGATAGATTTTTGATTCTCTCTCATCCAGAACCCTGTCAGGTATTGCGCATTTGATGAAGGCATTTCAAAGCTGAAGCAAGTGACAGGACACGATCACCGTGCCATACAGTGCAACATAATAGGTGTAATTTCTGGAAAAGCTCCTTCCAGGTTCCTTACCACCGTTCGCTCCCTGCTTGATTTCCGTTACCTCGCTCAAGCCCTAGTATTCACAGATCACTTGCTTGACAAGGTTACTGCGGCATTGCAAGAATGCCATGATCACAAAGACACTGTCATAAGCCTTGGTGCACGAGCTCACTGGCAGATACCTAAGCTTGAGCTTCTGCAGAGTGTGG
>JAYMGJ010000511.1:0-22062 GCA_037178675.1 Scleroderma bovista
CTGAAATTATGCATCTCAATTTTGGGAGGCACCAGAAAGAGACATTTGCCCTTATGAATACTTTGAGGCTGTCAGGCCATGGGTAGGGCGGGCCTTGAGAAACTCAATACTCCATGCCCATATTGATATCAACGTTAACCCGACGAGGGTCCAGACCGGACCTGCGCATTGAAGATATGATATTTTGGACCCTCTTGTTTGAACGCCCTCCACAAGGACCTATCATCAGCCCCTACTGAATTGAATGACGAAATGTGCAGTTAGACAGTTCTGAAATTGAAAATGGTAAACACTATGCTCCTGCACCTTGGCCTCACCTGTTGTCTCCACACTTGTATAGTTCCTTCAAGTTGCTGGCTTCGTCGTCATAACGACTATTGCTCACAGCTACACCACGGGTAGCGGTTCAATATGAGTGGGAAGGCGTTTTATTCGGAACTATATTGCTTCAAGGTGCATTGCCCTATCGCACCCTTCCAAGTAAGTTCTGATTAAGGTCCCCAGTGGCCCATCGCTCCCCCGGGCGAGCGGACCCCCCACGGGGACATGGTTTATGTCCAGAATGGGAGAATATTATTCCTTCGGACCAGAGAAAACAGAACGAACACACGACCTTCCACAGAGCTGGAGCCAGTCTGGTTCGCCCACATTTCAGGGCCCACAATCCGCCCTGCCCGAAATGAGGGGAACAGAAATTAGGGGAATGCCGCTTGTCCACATGTGTGGCTGCAATTGAAGGGTGATATGTACTGTCGGTCGGAGGAAATGGCTCTTTTGCAGTCGTGTAGGGCTTCGTAATTTTCAGCGGACAGGTCAACCGGCAGTATGCCTTGATATCCACTATAATCCTCAGAGTCAGTGGCCCAATCCGTGCACTGCATCGATATGGCCCTGAGATGCCCACAGGCATTTGGAGGATCTGTGAACCGGGCTTTCTCCGCATCTAAGTCCATGTGAAAGCCGACAGTTTACACAAGTTCTAGATCTGTAGCACTTCAAAAGAAATCTCTGTCGAGAACCTGCGTCCTTATGCCCGTTAATTTCAGGTAAAAATGATATGCATAATATGCAGCACCAGGCGCAACCGTAGAACCGTCGGCTAGACTTACGAAGCAAAGCATTGGCTTGAACATATAAATGCATAGTGGTAAGTGATTGCATGTTTCAACCCACATAACAATGCAGCTCACCAACATATTCATTCTCCTTTCCGTCGCCATATGTGCATCTGCCAAACGATCATGTGCAGTCTGTGCCCAGACGGTGGGTGGTAAGAGCCTGAGAACGAGTTGCTCTAGTGACCTCGTCTTTATACCATTTGCGTGTGAGAACTCCGTTTCGTGGTACTTTGTTGAGCTTTCTAATCAATTCCATTCAGGTACGATTGGCCCATTGTCTGCGAATATTATGTGTGTACCTCAGGTTTAGTCCAAAGAGGACTGTCCTAACAGTACATTTAACAGTCGAATGGGGACCTCTATGCAGAGCAAAGTTCTACAAAGTGCCCAACAAAAGTGGAGAAGACGACGGACTGCCCCATATCTTGTTGATGGCAGGCAGGTGGGAAAGAAAATGGATGGATTGAACGGAATAGTATTTTTTTCGGAAGATAAAACGGGCATGCCATAGGCCAGTGCGAGCAATGGATTCATGATGTGCCAAGTTCCTTGCCTATAGTGATAGGCTAAATTAAGATCGATTTGTTTACCAACGAATTTGTCGCTGCTAGTCCAACTAGCCACTGTGACCTTCCTCCTATGTCCGGCCTACACGCATCGACAAGACTCTGCATCATGGGACCCGGGTCACTCACTGGTCGCTTGCTATGCATGGATGACTCCTGCAAACACACCCAGCGGCTGAGCGTTATCACTAAGCCTAAGCTATTGCGATTAGCAACGAGACCAAGGTTGTCGAGTCTGAATTTGAGGTTGGCGTCCGAGAGGGATAAATGCCAGCAAAGGTTTCTGATTGCTGACTCCTGAGATAAGCAAACTCTCAAGACTCGAGTCGGAATCGCCGAACTACAACCAACGCAAATGACGAGGGTGCGCAGCGTGTGTAGAGGATGCAACGAAGAAATATTCAACCTCTTGATCTTCTTCCTCTCCAACACGTCAACGATACTCCTCAACGTTCTAGTACGCTCTTGATGGCGCGGAACTGAGAGTCGCGTTACTTCAACCAAGGAAGGTGTTTTCGATCTTTGGCGCTCAACTAATGCTTCCAGGTCCGATTTTTATTTGGAATTATAGTGCTTCAGTGCATTGTCTCATATCGCACTCTTCTAAGTAAGCTCTACTAACGTCTGCGGTGGCCTATCGCTCCCCTGGGGTGCGCGGATCTTCCACGGGGATATGGTTTATATCCAGAATAATGGAGAATATTCTTCCTTCGGACCAGAGAAAGCAGAACGAACACACAACCTTCCACAGGGTTCGTCCACGATTCAGGGTCCACAATCCGCTCTGCCCACGATGGGAACAGAGATCAGGGGAACGCCGCTTGTCCACGCGTATGGTTGGCAATTGAAGGATGATATGTACTTTGTTGGAGGAAAAGGCCCTTTCGTAATGGTGTGGGGCTCTGTAATTGTCAACCGGCAGCGTGCCTTTCAAACAACAGCTTTGATACCCACTATGAACCTCAAATTTGGGGGCCCAATTGATATGGCCGTTAATTACCCGCGGGCATTTGCAGGGTCTGTTTCCCCGAGCCTTCTCCCCATTCAAGTCCGACGGCTCAAGGTCTGGATCTATAGCATTTCGACGGCGGCCTCTGAGAATCTACGGTCCTTGATGCAAGTTTCTTTTTTCAGGTAAAAGTGTTATGCAGCACCGGGCACACGACCAGTGGGAGGTGAGATGGACTTGAACATATAAAAGCATAGTGGTAAGTGATGGCATGTTCAACAATGCAGCTCACCAACACACTCATTCTCCTTTCCGTCGCCGTATGCGCATCTGCACAAAATCATTGTGCAGCCTGTGCCGATGCAGTGGGTGGTTATAGCTTGACATCGAAGTGTTCTAATGTGGCCCATGATTACACCCATTGCACGTGAGAACTCCGTTTCGTGTTCCTCCGTCGAGCTTTCTAACCAATTCCATTCAGGTACGGCGATTTCGTCTGCCAATATCATGTGTGTATCTTTTAGCCCAAAGAGGCCTGTCCTAACAGTGAATTTAACAGAATGGTGGTGTCCTCTATGCACACCAAAGTGCTGTAGGATGCCCAAACTATGTGGGGACAAATGTAAATGGCTGCGCCACACCATGTGGTGCTTGACGGGAGGCATACATCTCTGTGCCACAGAAATGGGAAGTCGGGAGAGAAAAAATAGCAAAGATAAACGGGTTATGCGATGTGTTCCCTTGCTTATTGATACTGAGTCAAAAATCGAAGCCTGTTTAACTTCAACTGCCACCAGTGCAAATTTGTTGCACAGGGGAAGTGCCGGCTGGCGCCGGGCAGCCACCTGACTTGGTCGAGCTCACTCCCCCCCTTGCCCCCTATCTAGGATGACACCACCACTCCACCTACGACGTGCATGTAGCTAGTTCACTAGATATACTATGAATAGTATACATAGTCCATGTAATGATATGCTAATATACCCTTCGACACCCCTTGAGGTACCCTTAGGAGCTAAGTTGGTGGGTGTGGGTCAGCTGCAGGTCGGGCCCAAGGTAGTCGGATGCCTGTGGGTTTGCTGCCCTTCCTGCCTGCCGTCGCCGTCTGTCGTCGTGCTGCTGACTGCGTGGTGGAGATGGAAGAGGTCATGTCATTGGCGTATCGCTGGCTAGGCTGGTGATAATAGCCGTCGTTGTGACTGTCGTCATCGTCGTCCCCAGTGGGGTGGTGGTGACCGCCGATGACATCGTTGCGCTGCCAGTTGCAAGGCAGTGGTAGCAATGTTGGCGTGGCGCTGGCTACACGGGTGGTTGTGGTGGTGATGTCACTGGTTCACGCGATGTTCCCCATCGGCAGTGGCCATACCGTGCTGCAAGCAGACGTCGTCGGCGTCTCTCAGTGGGCAGCAGGTATTGACCAAAACTCATATGAGCGCTTTTATTCGCATAGTTGTGGAATGTGGCTGGCAAATGATGGCGCCAATCCATACCTTATCTGCATTCCTCCTAATTCGTTATCAGCGATTGAGTTTGCTCGTCGTCTTCTATGTATTTCAATCTCTGGACACAAGCGCTCGTGTGAGCATTAGCCTATCGATATGAAACTTACTGTAGCGCGCAGCATCCTCATGTCCGCCATCCATTCATTCCTGTGCTATGTCATCCAGGTGTAGAATGCCCTATATCGTACTCATTATACAAACTCCGATCTTATCGGAAACCAAGCGCCATTTGCTTCAAGTATACCGTGATGGTTGTCTTCGGTCTTTGGGTAGGTGGGAAAACCCCTGGTTCTTGGACACTGAACACTGACACATAGTAATACACGCCGTTTGTATAATCACAGGTGATCAACAAGGCTGGCGGACTCGTATACCAGCGTAACTTTGCAGGTTCGCCGTTGTACCCGCGCTTCCAGAAAGGCTCAAGTGTGAATGTATTTTGTCTCGCACAGACGGCCTTTCGCAGCTAACGTCGAATGAATATCTCGTCCTCGCTGGTACATTGCACGGTATCCACGCGATCACGAGTCGCCTCTCGCCGACGGGATCAGGCTCGGGGGCGCAGGTCATCGAGGGCGAGTCCTTCAAGCTGACAATTTTGCTGACGGCCACAGGTGGGTGTTGCGAAGGGTACTCATTATCAACCTGCTCAAACGTCTACTCAAATACTGCGCTATGCAGGGACCAAGTTTGTTTTGCTGACGTCGTTGACGGAGACGGCGGCGGAGTCGATCCTGCAGAAGGTTTATGAGATTTATGCAGATGCAGTCATGAAAAATCCGTTTCACACCCCGGAGATGCCAATTCGTAGCGATGGTTTTGACTCTCGCGTTGCTGGACTTATCGGATCTGGGCAATCATAACAGAGTCATTCTGGATGATCCCTCCTTCCATGTTCATGGCGCATAATCCACACCATTCACAAGTGAGATGACAAATGCAACATGTATGAACCGTATAAATACTATATGCAATAAGTTGTAACGATAGGAAACCGAATTAAGAGTTGCTTTTTTGTATCGCCTTTCGTATGGGGTTCTGGTCAGGCGACAGCGCGCCTGTCCGCTCCAACCTGTCGAACAGCATAAAAAGCCTCTCGGCCTCTCGTTCCTTCTCTTCCTCCGTCATACCGTCCGGTACGGGTGCCTTGACGATCGTCCCAGTGATCGGATCGATGGGCAAACCGTTCGGCGTCACCAGTCGTTCCACCGCGTTGCCTGTGGGCGGCCCGGTCGCCAGACCCTTGTTAAACAGGAACCCAGCGAAATGACCATAACCAAGCGCCGTGAGATTCAACGCTGTCAATGAGCCGTGGTTAGCCGAGCATGCCCGAGGGGGGTGCCAGTGGTCACTCACGGTTCGAATCGTACATGGCGAAGAACATCTCTCCGATAACCCCGGCCAGTTTCTGGTGGAACACACTCGGCAGCAGGCGTAGACAGCGGCCCAAGGCATCATCCCGTTCTTGCAGCGGCTTCGTCCGGTCGAGGTTTTCGGGAACGAACCAACTCTTTATTCTCAACTTGGCATCTTCGTCTCCTATGCAGAAGCGAGTGATTAGAATGGCGAGGGGGGAGAGGATGTCGCTCATGGAATCGCCCGTTGTGGGTGAGAGATGCTGGAATCGATTGCGGACGTTGAGGTGGTCGGGATCACTATCGCCCTGGTAGTACGCCACTAGAGTTGTATCCAACAGCTCACAGGCGCGAATGGCGGTGTCTGGTACAGGTGGTGATGATGTAGAGAGGGACGGGCGAGACCGCGAGAATGATCGTCTCCCAGCAGCAAGAGCAGAGAGGGCGCGCTCGAACGCTCTCGGTCGTGATTCCTTGGCAGGAAGGGAGGATTGGGTATCGGGGTTGGGAGAGTTAGACGATGAGGAAGTTGTGGAGCCGCTTGGGGTGGTTCGAGATAGTGGAGCAGAGGGATATGGACCGAACCACAAGGAACGATTAGAAGCATTTACGGGTATGGTGATCAAGGAATGGATGATGTGTACCATCGGTGGTATTAGGGGATGGGGAGAGGTAGGAGGTATGCCGTGGAAAGCACGCAGAAGAGGAGGGATGAGGCTGGTGGGGGCACTACGTCAGAACAGACACTACGGGATGTGGAACGCCTTACCCGTCCAATCTAGGACTCCAGGCCTCACCCACGAACTTCCGGTCCGATTCTGCAGTTGTGACACCGGCGGTCTGGATTTCGGCCTCCACGAGCTATGATCAGCGAGCGTCAGTCTCCAACAATAATTCATACAAGGCAGTCGTGTTCCTACCTTGGGATAATGAGCGCAGAGGTTGAAAACGAGTTTAAGCAGGTCGGTCATGGCATCTTCGGGTGAGGTTCCGCTCGTGGATTTGCGGGTGACCATGCAATGGACGAGTTCGTCCATCTTGGTAGCAATGACGTTGACTGCTGTTCCCGAACCGGGGACATCGTGAAGTTTCTTCTCGACCATGGATTCGATGAGAGATGCCGCTGAGTGGAGTGAGGCTGTACAAAGAAAGAGGATTCTCGATGTCAGGTATATTGATTCGAGGGATGACGATCTCTGTTGGGGCGAGGTGAGACTAATTTAGGTATGGGAGATGGCTCACCTGGAGGAGGTCGAGACAGACGTTCGCCCCGTTGACATCTGGGCTGATGAAAGTGGTCCTAGCGGACTCGATGAGCAGACACGTATTTGCGATGCAGCGCAAAGCACTGTTTTCCTTTGAGTTTTCGACTTGAGGGACGGTGGCAATGCCGAGCAAACATCGGAGGTTCACCGGGGAGGAGAGGACGGCAGCGACTTCCGGGGACTTGCCGAGATCTTTGAGCTTCGGAAGCGCTGCCTGTGTTGCACCTAAAGACGATGAATGATCTGATTGGGAAGCAGTGTTCGCTGTTTGTACCTTGCTTGGACAGACGAGAGACGGTGTCGTCGAGCAGCGTCGCCTTGAGGTCGTCGAGAATGAGCTGTGCCAGGGCTGGGGAAGGCGGAGCCTCTACGGGGTGTACGTGAGTGATCTGGCCGACGGGTATATGAGACGACGCACCCGCGACACCGAGCGCGGCGTCCACATCTGCTGCACTGGCAGAGAGAGCCAGGGCGACATACGCATCGAGAGCCAGACTTGGGGTGGCCATTGCAAGGGTCGTCGCGCACCCGCTCGTCTCAGACTTTTATGCGATCTTGTCACTGGCGTACAGCCTCGCCGAGACCGGCTCGCCCTTGTAACACAAACAAACACCCTGCTACGTCACAACCCATGCACTCGTCGCGGGCGCACAGACCACTCATCTCCTTCGTGGGGAAGCGCACATGGGGCGGTAAGTCGTCAATGGTGGTCCTGAAGGCTGATTTGACCGTCGCATGCACCAGCTCCTGTTGCGGCCCACCCGCACCCTGCGGCACCACCAGACTATCAACACGTATCCTCCACCTCACCACCTAGCAAAAAACCTGTGTTCCAGCATTTTTGGGAGGCACCATCGCGCCTCTGGAGCCCCCGGTACAAGGTCATCAGTGACGCCGAGATCGATGCCGTCACGGTGCGCTTTTCTCCAAGGGGTGTATGCTGCGTGCTGACACTTGTCCAGAGCGGTGGTGCTTCGTTACATTAACATACTTGCACATTGATAGACGACTAGATCCAATTGACCCACTCATACATACCCACGCTCAGACTAGTCTTTCTCAGCATATGCTAGTAGGTGGTGCTCTACCTCGGCCTCGCTCAGCACTCGCCACTGTCCCCTCGTCTTGGGATTCTCCTCGTCCGCGGTCGACACAATCCCGATTTCCATCTCCCCAGGCTTGTAGTCAGTCGCGTGAACCGTCGACATGGCTTCTATGGCAATCTACAGATTGCCATGGTGAGGCGTTGCCAAACGTATTTTCACATGCCATACCTCTATGACCTCGGCATGGCTAAGCTTCTTGCCTGCCTCCGCGGGATCGTCAGCGCCCTTCCCATTGTCCATCTTCTTCCACTTCTTCTCAAGGTGGTTCATCGCTTCTTGTTGCTTTTGACCAGCGGCAGTGGCATGAAAACCCACAAAATGTCCCGCCGGATCCAATTTGAAGCACTGAGGGCCATGCTCAGGGTCAATGCCAATCAAAACTATAGCTAAACATGACTGCTGTGAGCTAGGCTGCCAGCATGACATGTAAAAATAACGCTTACAAATTCCCAATGGGCGCATGCCTGCACGTTGGGTGTACACTTGATTGATATTGGCTATTCGTCTTGCCAATGCATCAGGCGTAATTTCATAACCATACTTGTATCGCCATTCCGTGGCCTCACTTCGTGCCCGGGAGACCTGTGCCTTGGCATCAGCTGCAACTCGTCAGTTGAGATGCATAGATAAGCTTGTGATATTCATACCCATAAGGCCGGTCACCACGCATCCGATAGTGGGCGTTATGCTGAAAAGGTGGCTGACGGATGACGCATCGATGAGCTTGTCCTGGGATTGCGTCAGCATTTCAACGAGCATCGAGGTGCATATACGCGTACAGGGACTTTCTTCTGTGTGATGACTACAGCGGTATCCTTTCCTCTGACGGCAACGGCGGTGTGTCCAGAGCCAGTGATGGCCTTGAACGCATATTCTACTCGATCGCAGCTGGCCAGTCAGTGTCATCATGCAGGAGACCTGGCCCACAACGCACCGACTTGGTACAACCGGCCCTCTGGCGAGAATACCGTTAGATATCTACAAGGTCATCAGTGAGTCGTTGAATGGTCGACGCGTTGGGTGCACACCTGTCGTAGGATGACCTTGACATGGTTCGTTGGAGTCGAGTGTAGACGCGACGCGCAATCTACAGAAACAGAGTCACGCAGTCACGGTCACGCATAGATCAGCCTCGGCCAGATCAACAGAATACCGCATTCATCCATGAGTCGACACCGTCCAAACGAAGCCCATGAAGGAGTCCGTGTCTAGCCAGGCGCCAAAAATCATGTAGGTGGAAGATACTTGGCGATCCAAATGTGCATACTGACACGGCGGGTCAGAAAACAGCTGCAGTTCAGTCTCCTTAATGCTCAGGACACCGCAAAACTATCCGAATTCCAAGTCACGCATCGTGATTTGTATACGCCGGTCGATAGGCTGCCCGTAAAAGATGGCGTGTTGGATAGGCGACTGGTATGTTTTGCTGAAGGGGTGTCATATGGCTTGTGGTGCTGAAGTGGGCCCTTCTGCAGGGTACGTCCGAGAAGAATGCTTTCTGCGAGACCTGCGGCATGTCGGCCGTGGATTGTGTTGGACACTATGCATACATCAAATTGGTCGTGCCGGTTTTCCACATAGGATACTTCAAACACACGATTGCCATCCTACAGGCCATATGCAAGGTGGTTTCATGCATGTGCGTTAATCGGACACTGCTGACGTTGTTCGTCCTAGACGTGTGCCCGTGTACTGCTGGATGAACCGGACCGAAGGTCCTTTCTTCGGCGCTTTCGTCGGCCTGGCTTAGAAAATATCCACCGCCAAGCGTTATGCAAGTCGGTGAACACCATGGCGAGGAAGGTGGTGTACTGCCCACATTGCTCCGCCACGAACGGCGCTGTCAAGAAAGTCGGCGCGTTGAAGATCATCCACGACAAGTTCCGTGCGAAGAGAACGGCCGATGAGATGGAAAAGTGGAAGCGCACGTTTGTACCGGCTGTCGAGGCTCAGAAGGAGCTCGGTATATACCTCAAGAAAGCGGTCCATGAAGAACTCAATCCATTGAAAGTGCTCGATCTCTTCCGGAAGATATCAGATGAGGTCCATATCCATTCCCTCAATGCAATCGTCTTTCCATTCTTACTTTTTGCGCTTAGGACTGTGAGCTGCTGGGGCTGAAACCAGAGTTCGGTCGACCCGAGGAATATATCTGGCAGTACATATCCGTCCCTCCTGTTTGCATCAGACCCTCGGTGGCCCAGGACGGTGCATCCAACGAAGACGATCTTACCGTCAAACTGACAGAGATCGTCTTTACGAACGCTCTGATCAAACAGGGGCTCTCCAAAGGCGCTCCGACGGCACAGTTCATGGAGCACTGGGAGTTCCTCCAGCTCTCCGTTGCCATGTACATCAACTCCGAGCTGCCTGGTGTGCCTTCGCAAGCGGGTCAAAAGCCGATGCGGGGCTTCGTCCAGCGCCTGAAAGGAAAACAAGGCCGGTTCCGTGGCAATCTTTCGGGGAAGCGAGTCGATTTTTCCGGGCGTACTGTCATCTCCCCGGATCCAAATCTCCGTATCGATGAAGTCGCTGTTCCGGAACGTGTTGCCAAGATACTGACGTACCCCGAACGTGTGACGTCGCATAATATTGAGCGGTTGCGCCAGGCTGTGCGGAATGGATGTGATGTGCACCCTGGTGCTAACTATGTCACGGCTGGGAGCAGCGGGTTCAAGAAATTTCTCAGGTTCGGGAATCGAGGTGCGGTTGCTGATGGGTTGCGTGTCGGGGATACTGTGGAACGGCATATCGTTAACGGTGATGTCGTCCTATTCAATCGACAACCCAGTTTGCACAAGGTTAGTTACCCTTGGTATTTATCCTCTCTTTTCCCCCTTTTTTTTGACCTCGCTGCAGCTCTCTATCATGTGTCACCGCGTGCGAGTTCGACCTTGGCGGACTTTCAGGCTGAATGAATGTGTTTGTGGTCCTTATAATGCCGATTTTGATGGAGACGAGATGAATCTTCGTAAGTCTTCATTTTCGACGTTATCGTGTTCATCCCAATGTTCCTGTAGATGTTCCGCAAACAGAAGAAGCCCGTACTGAAGCGCTGGAACTCATGAGTGTCAAAAATAATCTCGTAACACCCCGTAATGGCGAGCCTGTCATCGCCGCCATTCAGGACTTCATCACCGCATCGTACTTACTTTCCAAAAGAGACACATTCTTCGACAGGCGACAATTCACTCAAATATGTTGTTATTTCGCAGACGCTGATCTGCACATAGATCTGCCCCCACCAACGATATGGAAACCCGTGCGACTATGGACCGGAAAGCAGATATTCAACGTCCTCATGCGTCCGAACAAGAAGTCCAACGTCCTCGTCAACGTCGAATCGAAATGCAACCGAGTCGATGATCCGGATCCCAAGCAATACGCCATGAAACCTCTCCCTGATCTCTCTCCGAACGACGGTTGGCTGGTCATCGTCAACAGCGAAATCATGTGTGGTGTGATGGACAAAGCAACCGTCGGCAGCGGCAAGAAAAAGTCGATATTTGGTATTATCATGCGTGACTATGGTTCGCACGAAGCTGCCGCTGCGATGAATCGTGTTGCCAAGCTCTGTGCCCGGTGGTTGGGTAGGTTTTACCTGGCGGGACGGGTTGTGGGTTATGTGAGCTAATATTTCACACTAGCGAACTTTGGTTTCTCGCTGGGTATAAACGACGTCATTCCTGGGCCCATTTTGGTATCTAAGAAGGATAATATGGTCGAGAAGGCGTACGCAGAATGTGATGATCTCATTGCACAAGCCAAGAAGGGACTCTTGGAGAACAAACCCGGATGTAACCAAGAACAGACCCTGGAAGCGCTGATATCCTCCGTGCTGTCCAAGGTCCGTGACGAAGTTGGAAAGATCTGTATGATTGAACTCAGCCGGCACAATGCACCGTTCATCATGGCGACATGCGGTTCCAAGGGTGATTAGATACTTTTCTTATTTCGCAAGAAGCTGAAATGGATCTTTGTCAAGGTTCCGTCATCAACGTGTGCCAGATGGTAGCCTGTGTCGGGCAACAGATTATCGCGGGGAAACGTGTCCCAGATGGATTCCAGGACCGTTCATTGCCGCACTTCCCCAAGAAGTCCAAAGAGCCACCATCCAAGGGATTCGTCCGCAACAGCTTCTACACTGGCCTCCTTCCCACGGAATTCCTGTTCCACGCCATCTCTGGGCGTGAAGGTTTGGTAGACACGGCAGTAAAGACTGCAGAAACTGGGTACATGCAGCGCCGGTTGATGAAAGCGCTGGAGGACTTAACGACACAGTACGATCTTTCTGTGCGTAACTCGGAAGGAGGCGTCGTGCAGTTCAGATACGGAGATGACGGGCTCGATCCTGCCTGTTTGGAAGGTGATGCACGACCGGTCGAGTTTGAGCGGTCCTGGAAGCATGCTCTGGTACCTCTTTCTTCCTGATGTCCTATTTACATCGCTGATAGGGGTTTATAGTCAGTCGGGGGAAGGGGTGGACATCCACTGCTGCCGTTCGAAATCCTCGAGGTTACCGAGCGTGAGTTGAATACGAAGAAATTCACGAGTGAATGTACCGCTGCGTATATTGCCACTATCCGCGGATTTATCACCGACAATGTCGTTCACCCCCTGGCAAAGATGCGCAAAGCGCGCGGAATGTTTGAAGCCCTAGAACGCTTCGAAGAGTGGCATTCCACCATTGATTTGTCCATGGGTGCATCTGGTACGTTGGAATGGGGTGGATTTTACATCGTGCTGAATTAGCTATCCAGTGGCTGAAAAGAAGCTGGTTGATAATATGGCCAAGGTCACGGAGGCGCAGCTTTTGTGTTTCCTGCACCTCTGCTGGGTAAAATACGTGAAGGCAAGGATCGAGCCAGGTATTGTCCAGCCACTTTTTTAGTGTCAACCACGTTTTGATTTTCCTTAGGTTCCACTGTCGGCGCCGTCGGTGCGCAGTCCATAGGAGAACCAGGCACGCAGATGACTCTCAAGACTTTTCACTTCGCTGGAGTCGCCTCTATGAACGTCACACTGGGTGTACCACGTATCAAAGAAATCATCAATGCCGCCAAGGCCATCAGCACGCCGATCATCAGTTGTAAGCTCGTTACTGCGGACAGTGAACCCTCTGCACGCATCGTGAAAGGCCGACTCGAAAAGACTCATTTGGGCGATGTACGCAGACGTCTTTTCCACTCGTTGCCGCCTTGCTGACGTTGAGTTTCTCGTAGGTTGCAGCTGTATTAGAGGAGGCCTGGGCGCCCGAGTACACTTACATCGGTGTCATCGTAGATATGGAAGCCGTCTCTAAGCTACAGGTTGGTTGTCCATTCAGTGATGTGGGGCTTGTCCTAAACTTTGTTTGTCCAGCTGGAGCTTACCTTGGATGACATTAAATGGGCGATTGTCAATGCCAAGAAACTCAAGGTCAAACAAGAGGTTCATTTCAATCCTTCTTCTTAAGCGGCCGGTGCTCATTCGTTCTATAGTCGATCACTATTATACCCCGCAGGCACCGACTACGCATCTATGTCGACGGATCAGATAAATACTATAAGTTACGTGAACTCAAGCGCCTGCTGCCTGATGTTGTCGTGAAAGGAGTGCCGTCGATCGAACGTGCCATTATCAACCTCAAGGAGAAGGACGATGCAAACGGAAAGAAGGGCGACAAGGAATTACTAGTAGAAGGCTACGGGTTGCAGAAGGTCATGATAACAGAAGGTGCGTGTCGATCATGATCATCAGCACGGACTGTCCGTTTTGATGATGGAGCTAGGAATCGTCGGAGAACATACAACGTCCAACCATGTTATCGAGACAGCGCAAGTTTTAGGCATCGAGGCAGCCAGGCGAACTATCGTCAACGAAATTCAGTTCACAATGTCCAGTCATGGAATGAGCATCGATCCTCGACATGTCATGCTTTTGGGAGACGTCATGACCTACAAGGTAAGGCAACCAAAAAGGCAATGTCGATCCACATCCGTTTATACTACGCACGACAGGGTGAAGTTCTGGGCATTACCCGGTTTGGTGTCGCGAAAATGAAGGATAGCGTCATGATGTTGGCTTCATTCGAAAAGACCACGGACCACCTTTTCGATGCTGCTGCCTTTGGAAAGAACGATAAAATCTCAGGGGTCTCGGAAAGTATTATCATGGGCAACCCTGCTGCAAATTGCGGCACCTCCATGTACGTCCTCTCTAATTCGATCCTACCGCGTCTGCTCATACTTTCTGTAGGCCTGCACTATACCTGCCTGCACCGTCAATAAGTAAACCGCGGAGATTGTTGTTCGAAGGTGCACTGTAGTCAGTTTTGTTTGATGCAATAGACATCTATAGTCAGCTGGATCCCCATTCGAATTCCAAGGCAATGAGGAAGATAAGTATGCGACTCACATGTCTAACTTTCTCATCAATGCACACTTTATTTATCCTGCTGGTCTAAAGTCGGTTGCCGATCTGGGGAGCATGCATTGGTACAAGACTACCATATCATGTAGTAGGTGGTCTCAGTCATCCGCGCCAATCCGTCTCTCCTTCTGAAATTCCTTATCCCTCATCTCTGCGAGCTGATGAAGGTATTTGTTTGTACCTGAGCTCTCGTAGCGTAGTCGGCCAATCAAGTTTCATTCTCATTCCGTCCAGGTGCGGGCGTCCAAGTTTCCATCGATGACAAGATCTAGGTGAACCAACAGAACTGCAATTTATAATCACCACATTTTTGATCCAGTCTGTCTCAATGCATTCAAATCCGCGGACATGGGCTCACTGCATGATTCCCACAGGAGGTTCTTTTGCGCACAAATGGCGAGGTTGATGACTTCATGGTGGCATTTGGCTGCATTCGTTGGAGTCTGCTCGTAATATCAGAACGACATCTGATTTTCTGTGACCGCCATCTTACCAGATGATGGTTCTCAAAGAGCAGTTGAGGGTTGAATATTTCACCCTCCCTGGGAGCGTTACACACAGGTGAGTCAATCGACATGGAACCATTGTGGCTTCGAGGAATTGAAGCAATGATAATGGTTCGGACCGGGTGACACAATTGGAAGTTGGTCGGACGAGATGTCGAAGAACGCAGGATCACAAGCGATAAAAACCCGGAGTGGGCACTCCGACTGCTCACAATACCCTTCCAGTGCGTCCCGCTCAGATTTCTCGTAGCAACCAACATGGCAGATCTCAACAGGTATCTGTTTTCACTTCATCGATTACTCTCTCATCGTAATCCATTCTGTCTGACCGTCCAGGCAGTTGGAATTCGAGACACTGCAACTTCATGCCGGTCACAGCCCAGATCCCTCTACGAACGCTAGAGCAGTGCCGATCTATGCTTCGACTGGTTTCGTGTTCAACAACTCTGCGGTAAGTTCGCTTAAATTAAGTAATTCCATTCAGGGGCTAAAATGTCGTACAGCACGGAGCAGATCTCTTCGAGCTAAAACAAGTCTTCACGTTGCGTACGCTGCAAGGAGGATTTTTGACGTGATAATAGAACCTCTGGCTATATTTACTCTCGCATCGGCAACCCGACCGTCGTGCGGTTTCATTTTTTCCCCTTCACTTTCGACGTCCTTCCTTACCCACTTTCCGATCTCGGCAGGACGTTTTTGAGAAGCGCATTGCAGCACTTGAAGGAGGTCTTGCAGCTGTCGCAACTGCTTCTGGTCAGTCTGCCCAATTCTTGGCCATCTCAACAATCGCAAATGTGGGAGATAATATCGTATCTACGTAAGTGCAATGCGCACGACTATTATCATTGCTCATCGTAAAATAGTTCATACTTGTATGGTGGAGTAAGTCATACGTTTTGAGTGTATCCTCCATGTCTAATCGCGCATGCAGACATACAATCAATTTAAAGGTGAGAGCACAACTATAACCTTGGAGATGCCACTGACTGTTCGGTCCAGTTACCTTCAAGAAGTATGGCATAGGCGTCAAGTTTGTGCATGGTGACGACCCAGCTGACTTCGAAGCCGCTATCGACGAGAAGACCAAGGCGATCTACGTCGAAAGCATAGGTAACCCCAAGTACAATGTTGCTGCAATTCCTGAACTGGCCAAGGTGGGCCCACAAAGAGACTAGAGCCTGCCTCATCCTCATGGTGATTCATGCATTAGATTGCGCATCAACATGGAATTCCATTGATTGTTGACAATACCTTCGGAATGGGAGGTTATCTTATCCGCCCTATCGCACTGGGCGCAGACATCGTCGGTGAGCTAGCATTTCGGGTGTACTATTCTGTATCGTCTTGACTTTGATCACAGTGCATAGCGCGACGAAGTGGATCGGCGGACATGGGACTACAATTGCAGGTGTCATTATCGATTCGGGTGTGTCCGTCCCGGTATCGATGCATGCCCAGTGCCTCATGTCCACTAGGAAATTTTGACTGGACTCGCAGTGGGAAATTCCCGTCATTCACAGAACCTTCCGACGGTTACCATGGCCTTGTCTTTAGTGAAACATTTGGGAAGTCCGCGTTCGCTGTGAAGTTGCGCGTCGAACTGTTGCGCGACATCGGTCCTGCATTAAACCCTTTCGGCGCCTTCCTCCTCATACAGGGCCTGGAGACCTTGAGCTTGCGTGGCCAAAGGCACTCGGAAAATGCGTTAGAATTGGCCAAGTGCGCACTCACTTCCACTTCATCGTCATACTTATTTTCTGTTGACGTCCGTTCTTACCAGGTACCTATCGAATCACCCCAAAATTTCTTGGGTCTCGTACCTTGGTCTCCCCAGCCACAAATACCATGAACGTGCGAAGAAACTCCTGCGACCGAACGCTTTTGGTGGCGTGTTGAGCCTCGGCATAAAGGGCAGTGTCAAGGGCGCCAGTCAACTCGTTGATAATCTCCGTCTTGCAAGTAATCTTGCAGATGTCGGTGACGCAAAGACGCTTGTGGTCCATCCAGCGTCGACCACGCATCAACAGTTGACGGGAAAAGAGAGGCTCGACTCCGGTGTGACACCTGATTTGATTCGGGTATGTGATCGGGGATCATACACGGAGAGGTCTTGTCTCACGATGTGCAGGTCTCGGTCGGAATCGAGCATATCAGCGACATCATTGCGGACTTCGAACAAGCACTGAAGAGTGTACCCGTGTACGAGGGTAAGCTTAAGCATAAGTTGTAACGGAGGATTTCTTGTAAATGCCAGAAAACTGTCGGGAAAATGGGAGAATACATAGTAGAATTTTGGGGCTGGTTTTGAAGAGCGGCTTTCGTTTCTTTTACGTCCAAAACACCTTGAAAACCAGTGTGTGGTTTTCACCTTCATTTTCACTGAAATCTCTTGGGTTCCGTAAACGTTATCAGTCTTTCAATTCACCGGACATGGCATTGTCAATTGCCTGGCTTAGCCTGAACATGGCATTTTTTTCCAGGCTCCAAATATCGGGTAGTCGATGGGAATAGTTACAAGGGTCAACATGCGGTGTATTCGTGTTTAAAATTTGTTTCTGTAACTTTCGAAACATGATCTCTTTAGAGCTAGTTCGGAAACCTGAAATGTTGCCCAAATGTTCTATTCCATAGTTTGGACATGTTTGGATGGGTTTGGAAGGGTTAGCAGATTTTATACCCCGCCAAAGGACTTTGAATTTGAACCTTGTCTCGCAGATGGATTATCAAGCTGATCTTAACAACCAGCGACTCATATGGGCCTCTGTTGCTTCACTTGCTGCTTCATTATCCCACTTTACTGTTGAATCATTTATTTCTTCTATGGCTAGGCAACGCAGCGGCCCACCAGCTTCTTGGAATGATGAGGAAACCGCAGCATTGATCCAATTCTTGCATACAAATCATGCAGAGGCAGGCGACAACGGGAATTTCAAGAAACGTACATACAATGCTGCTGCAGAGCACATTAGTGGGCTCCTCACATCTGGACCACCAAAAACCGGTGAATCGGTGAAGAACAAATGGACCAGCTATGTAAGTGTTTGACTGATTGTTGATCGTCTTTGATTAATCATCGTGATATCTCCCAGTTTCGAAAGACATTCACAGAAATTGAGGAATATCGACAGAGGTCAGGATGTCACTGGGACAATGATCTTGGTGCTGGAATTGAAGGGGAAGATGCATCAAGCGTCTTTAAAGATTATGTGAAGGTCTGTAGTCTCTATTTCTCTCCTTTGTTCATGACTAACTTGGCCTTTTGGCCCCTCCAGACCCATCCCCATATGCGCCATTTCAATAACAAGGGTTGGGAGTATTATCATCTCGTACAGGCCATTATTCCGACCAATACTGCTCGTGGGACAAATGCATTTACCGCAGGTACACCTGGTAAGTGTGCTATTAAATCGGATGTGGGTACACTGCTGACATTTACCCCAGCAGAACAAGATCCATCCAGCGTTCCATCCTCCAACACCATTCTCCCATCACCTGATACCATTGTTCCACCATCCAGTTGCCCCCCGTCCCCATCTAGTATCATGCCACCGCCATCCAGTAACACTCCGCTGCCACCCTCCAGCAGCCTTCCACCCCCCACCTTCAACCCGAACACTTCCTCTACTGGCAGCAAGTGGTCGCATTCTGAAATGGACAATGGGGGGATGTCTGCCTTCCCATTTTCCCAAGATTCGGACGTTCCTACGGCCCCTTCAGCAAAGAGGGCAAACCTGGGCTCAGCTGTGAGCTATGCCAGGTCTAGAGCCAGCTCGCGCATGGCTCTTTCTCCAGGACAAGAGACCCTGATGCTTGGTATGCAAGGCTCGCTCAACTTGCTTACTTCAAGTATCAGCAGCTCGCTACAACCGGTGACGCCCACAGCTCAACTTGTTTCAGAGAAGCGTGCACAGGCGCTTCAAATGCTGAAGCTACAAGACAATGATTTCCCAAGGCCCCTCAAAACATTCATCCGGACTATGATTGCACACGACTCCGGATTCGTTGACGTGTATTTGTTGACAGAGGACAAAGTGGAGCGGCTTGAATATGTGATGCTTGAATATACCAGTAAGACTGGTAACTTCAGTACATCAGCTTAGTGTACCAATATCATGCCATACTACATACGTGATCAATGAAATATTTTCAGCACAGAACAGTAGAATTGGTGGGTGTGGAAACTGCTCGCACACTGTGACCTAGTAGCAATGTAGCATTTATCGTCGTGCTAAGTCATATGTACTAGGTCTACATGAATGGTACTAGTCCAAGTCTGATCCTACATTGCCATCCTCTTCGGAGCTGAGTGAATCATTGTTGTGATAGTTGCCCTCACGAATGATATGCTGGTAATCCTCCCACATGTGTTGAGCAATGTGGTCACGAAATTCCCGTACCACTTGCAATGAATCGTCTGCCGGGACATCCTCCTGGACCTCCCCTGCAAACCCCCCAACCCCTTCCCCATTGTGTGCCACTTCACCGTTGTCTTGCCCCAGCACCGGACCTTCATTACCATCATGAATGCGGATAAAATTGTGGATTGCACATAGTGCAACAGGGATACGTGCCTGTGTGTAAATATTGTAGTAAGTAGCGCCATGTAAATGAAAACATACCTGTATTTGCATCTTGTACTCGGGTGACAGAAGGAGAACACGAAAGCGACGTTTCAGCACGCCAAATATCCGCTCAACTACGTTCCTTGCAGATGCATGTCTTAAGTTAAAGAGCTCTTCTTTATTGACAGGCCTACAAAGATCAGTACAACCAAGTTAACGTAGTAGTAAATAGACATACCTTAATTGTGCACGGCGCCACTCAGCGAGATGGTACCGAACATTGCGATATGGGACAAGAAGTTCTCGACGGTGTGGAAACCCGGAGTCGGCAAGAAAGAATTTACCCTCTGGGATATGTAGATCTTTTGAGCGGGCATCCTGATAGATACGTGCATCTGTCGCAGAACCCTCCCATCCGGTGAGAGTGTAGGTGAAAAGGAGGTTGAAGTCGCACGCGAAGAGACAGTTCTGTGAAAGAAAACCCTTGCGGTTTCGGAACACCGCCCGCTGACTTGATGGTGGGGCAGCGTGGATGTGGCTGCCATCCAGTGCACCAATCGCATCCTTGAAGTACGGCCAGAATTGAGGGTTGTTGCGTATCACATCATGAATGTCCGTCACAGCAGGCATTCGAACATACTTTGTGTAGAATGGGGTAGACGAGAAAATAAAGATCATTTTGCGGAAGTAGCTAAAACAAGTCAGCATACACGTAGGTTAGATGATATAGCAGACATACCGTGACACCGTTTCATTGGATCGCTGAAACCGCTCACCAGAGTGTCTGATGCTGAGCCCAGTGACACTCATATACAAGAAGATCGCCAGTTGCTCTTCCAGCGATACAAACTTAGAGTCATCATGTCCAAGCTCGCGAAGCTCATCAACAAGTCCAACGAAGATGTGTGCGTGCATTCCGAGTTCACATCTAATGCGGTCTGGATGACCGATCAGTAGTTCAATGACCCAGGCTTCACCGGACAGAGCTGAAGTATGATAGGGGATGGGATTTTTCTTGATCGTATTGAAATCGATTATGGTTGCGATCATGGACATATAGGCACTGGCAACAATGGCGGCATGTTGCAAGATACGCTGCCGTTCTTCCACTGCAAGGGGAGTGGGATCGCCGTCGTCAATGTCCATGGAGAGGCTTAGGCTAATCAGCCAGCTGGCTTTGAATCTTTCGGACTCCAATTGCAGTGCTGCCACCTGTTGCCACCCATCCAAACATGTCCAAACTATGGAATAGAACATTCGGGCAACATTTCGGGTTTCCGAACTAGCTCTTAGCGTCCGTCCACCTCTCGCCAGAACTTGCTGGGCAATGATCGGAGCGACTCAGACTTGCCAGAAGGTTCTCCAGTTGTCATTCCTCACTCAATGCTGGCGGTGAAGATCGGAAGAAATCGCTCCTTGGGGAATCGCCCAAACCCTGTGAGAGTGCGCCGGTATCGTTTCATCTACAGCTGCCGGACACGTACATAGTAACATATTCCGGTACAGTGTCGGTATCCTTTCCAGTGCACAGAAGATGCCTGGCGAGCGTGTCATCAGGCCTTCAGGAACTTGTGTTCTATGCGCCTGGCAGAGAGGTGGCAGAAGAGCAATTCCGTCTCTCATCTGTAGTGGTGTTCCGTCACGCCACGGGAGGACAGCAAGACCAAAACCACGCATTCAAACTTCCGTGGTATGAAAATGATGTCCTTTTTGGAGGCTTTCCTTTCCGATATCGGTATGAGACGTACATGTGTTGCAGATCTGTATCATCAGCCCGGGCCAACATAGTAGGCCTTTATTTATCATAACTCTGTCCAGATTTCACTTTGGGCCTCGGACCCACCGGCGGAGCCAGAACCAACACGTTGACGATCATCTGCTCACAATTGATGAGGCTGCGCTGTTCAGGAGGAATGAAGAGGGCGTGGCTTGCGTGCACGCGCGCACGTCTGCAAATTCCGACTTGCAATCATGAGCATGATTCAAGCACATTGTACCAACAGTGGCAGCCTTCGTGCTACCCCCGCCGCTGCCAATACGCATGTGCATGTGGTGCCATTGATACCAAATCAAGCCTATCTGCTTGCCACTGGGCTTGGCCAAGTCCTTGGTTTGTTTAGGAGATGCTACTCCTGGCATCTAGCTAATTTCCTCGATACTTGATATATCCTAGCGGGAATGTGTACTGGATCCAGCACTGCATTGACACGCTAGGTGATCACGGACGCCTAAGTTTCGTCCGACTATGTCCACAGAACATAGCCCCCTTCTTTGGTATGCAAGTGTCATTATTCTGGACTTGACGCGTATTCAACAGTATTCAGGCTGCAGTCACCAGTGGGATTATCGAATCCTCAGGACAACGGATATATTACGAGTTACACCGTCGTTCAGGTTGTTAACTAGAATTCTACGCAGTGGTGCCTGGAGACCGCCGAGATTTCCTTTCACAAACATCTCTCCCGCCGCCGCATCATGCAAAAAATGGTACACATCATTGCGGTTTATTTTCCAGATCGGTTTTAGCTCGTGGAGCAAGACAAACTTTGTACGCTATGCCTTAACAAGCCTGGACTGAAGTAACTTAATAATTACTGCGCTCCGGTGGGATGCATGCTCCGATTTCCCTCGAGTCGTTGCATTTCCCCAGTATCAACAGACGACTCACAACATTGGTACAACACAACTTAATCAGATGGCCAATGCACTTACAGGTATTGAA
>JAYMGJ010000512.1:0-27113 GCA_037178675.1 Scleroderma bovista
CACCGTTGTGAAACTCGCCCCAATTAGTGCATTCCAGGGGTATCTTGCCGGGTTCTGGCCCAACAATGACATTCGACGGCTGAATTCTGACCGAGTACTCCATCTTGGGGATGACATATGCTTCTCGAGTGACCGTCAGCACCGTTCCGAACGTGAACATAGCTCTGCCATAGGGCAAAGCCAGCGTCCGCTCCGCAATGCGCACTACCTGATGCTGCTGCTCCTTGGCCTGGTCATGCTCGCTGGACGGCAGAACAGCTCAACACATATTTCGCGATACGATAGGGACACCAAGCTTACTTGAGTTCTGGGCGGTCAACAAGCCGCACGGACGCAACGGCCGATGAGCAGAGCATACGCGCAACCTCCTCCAGCCGCCGATCCTGACCGAACCGGATGTTTGCAAAACTCTTCAAGTCCAGTTCCACACCGGAAACGGCATCAATTTCACCCAAGCTCGCAGATTTGGCCTGCTGAACAAGATGACTTATGGTCATCCGGCGATACAAACGCTGAAAAATCTGTAAATCCAATGGGTCTGCAGGCGTGAACCCCCCCTACCATGTATGTCTCGGCAGACCGGTACACTCCCTGCTGGAAATTGACAGGCTGAACCTCTGCAACACTAAACGCCAAGTCACGACGACCAATGAGCTCATAATGCTCCGACTGCCAATTAGACGGGGGAGACAGCTGACACGTCCGAATGGCTTCGCGAAGGGGCGCCGCAATACCCAAAGGCAGGCTATCCAAGAAGAACAGTCCTTTCTCGGCCGTACCCCACGTACGAACAAGCGTCTCCACCGTCAGCTCTGCTCGTTTGAGCGCCGACGTTACCACGTTGTCCGCAAGACATAGGTACGCAGTGGTAAGGTGCTGCAAGGATAGTAATGGTTCGCCATTCCCGAATGCAAACGAAGGCCGGATATCGAAGAGCGATGCCAATCGCGGAGTCTCGTATGAAGGGAATCTCCAGTCAGGGTTGCTGATTCGCCCATAGAGTATAGCAGCCATATCCGGTGGCCAAACTGGTATACGGTCGTCCAGCATATCAGCACCTATGAGCGGTGTCAGTTAATGATAAAGAGTTTGATACACCATGTATTACTCACGAACGGTAGAAGGAGAAGGCCATACTGGCATGACATTGGGACAAAGGCGCTTCCAATAATCAACCCACTCGGGTCGCACGATATGAGCAATATGGCAGATCAACGGAACAAGAAGTACGAGAGAGTCGTATCGATGCACGACCAAGCGAAGATCTTCTGCCAGCATGTGCAATCCATACAAGACAGGCACCAAAAGCGGGTTGGGCTTCGGAGCGACCAAGTAATACTGACGGGACTTGGTACGAGCCGGAAGGGTCAGTCGCTGGAGCGCAGGATCATCCACAAACGACCGACAATTGGCGGCGAGATGGCAGAACTTTGCCCAGGGCGTGGAAAGGGGCGGCCCATCGTCCTTGAACGGGTACACCAGCTTGAGATCCAAAACCAACGAGAGCGCAAACGACAAGGCATGGAATTCCAGGTTAGACGATGTCCAGAAGTAATGCGGTGTCCATGTTTCCAAGAATTTGCGGTGGATATCAAATGCCTCTTGCTTCGGGAGAACCAAGGAAAGGACACGCAAGGCCTGCGATACCAGTGGATCTTGCGGAATCAAATGGAACCGGGCGCGATACCTCTCTCCTCCAGAACATTCCAGCGTGACAGAGGATACACACGCCCATCTGGCCTCAACGACGTCTCTTACCGGAATCACCGCTGTGCCGCCCGCACCCTCCGATCGAGCCAAGCGCAGCTGGATAGGCAGCTCACAAAGACCATGCGTGAAGACCGACACGCCCGCATCCGCTTTCACAGCTAGCAAGTCCCATATCTCCGCTCGCGTCGCCCGCACAGACACCACAGACACGGCATCGATGGTCGTCAGATAACTAGCACGAACGCACCTGCTCGCATCCTCGACCGCCAGCGCATACACCGCCGTCTGCATACCAGGCACACAGAGTGCCAGCAGCGCACGATCAGCCACTCCGTCATACCGCCGGTCGAACAGAGCAGCAGAGAAACCGCCCATCCACCCCGCCCTGATACCGCCCCGACACGAGCGCACATCGTCGTCGCACGGCGTGCACGCGAGCCGGTGCGTCGCAAGCTGCTGCACCCAATACGCAGCCTTCATCCGCCCATGCTCAACCGGCGCAGGCGCGTCCTTTGGCTTGATATACACGTACCGCCATATCGTCAGCTCCTTTCTGTCGCCGTTGTACGTGATCAGGATGTCGTCCTCGTCGTCCGGGGGAGCCTTCCTCGGGGACACCCACACCACCTCCTCCGCAGCAGGCACGGCCACAAGAGGCCTCGAGCACTGCTCAGCCTCGTCCGACAGCGACGCCCCCTCGACGATGCCCGCCGTGACGCCCACCGCAGCAGGCTCCGCGAACGCATTCGTGATCGAGAACATCGTCGGAATCAGCGCGTCCCCTGTGGCCCGTGCCTCCTCGACCTCCGCCGGCTCAAGACACCGCTGGATCAGCACACCATGCGGACACAGCGGCCACGCCCTCCGCACGAGAAACGGCAGCGCAAACGTGTACTCCAGTCCGTCGGCCAGAAAGACCCGGCCGAGACACCGCAGGAACACAAACACGGCCGGCACCGCGGACATCGACACCGCCGCAGGTGCGTTGTGCGCGCGCTTCAGGGTCTCCTCGCGTACGGGCTTGAACGGCCCGAACAGCTGCTCGCCCGTGGACCCGGTGTGCGTGTACTCTTCCTTGGCGGACGTGTAGTGCGCGCTGCCGTGCATGCGGCCGGTCGCCTCGGTGCTGTGGACGAAGCGTCCGAGACACGCGTATTGGATGGTCTGCTGCTCTTCTGTAAAGTCCCATTTGCGCCGTATCACGCCGCCGTGGCTCAGGACGGCACAGCGGTCGGTCCAGGAGAGCTCCTGCTCTGCCCACGCATCAGACTCGGAGGGCGCGTACGAGGAGGTGATCCTATCGGCCGTCGAGCCTCTGAGCGCTGTGCGAATGGAACGAAGGAGGTCCGATCCCTCCGCAGACGACCCGGGGAGTTGAGAGAGGAACTGGACAGCAGCTGACGGTGGTTGTGGGCGAAGCTGAATGACGATCTCGAATTTCATGATAATACATACACGTTCAGGAGGACGGTGTGACGACTGATATGGTAATCCTTGGATCCTAATTCTACCAACAAATGTAAACAACTACAGATGCAAGCGCCGACGTTCCAACTACAAATATAATTTACCCGGCCAGTTATGACATGAAACAAGTGAGAGAGAGAGAGAGATGAAAAAACAACACTACAGATCGCAGGACCGTTTAACTCGTTATATTGGGCGTCCGACGTGGATCAAATGACCTCCTGCCGGCGCAAAAATTCGCGGCTGCTTTTCCTGCTTCCAACGAGGTCCTCGTGATTTGGTAATGCAACGCCAGCGACGCCCTTGGTTTCCTCTTCGTTCAGCTTCCATATATTCCCGAGCGGCGAATGGGAGGCGGAGTCGTCGCTGACCACCAAGCGATCGCGGCCAAGAGACGATCGTTGAGGGGACGAGCTATCCTCATACTCTTCGATGGAGAGGTCTGCAGAAGAAGTGGAGGTAGGCGACAGGGTCGGTGACTGCACGATATCCTGCAAAAACGAGGGGAGGAGGTTGGGCGCATCAGATGGCGACGGGAGACCGTCCGCAAGGTCGTTCATGTGAGGAAACGACGACGTTGACGAGGAAGAATGGGGGCCAGATGTCTCGTATATGAACTGGGAATCGGGATATGGCACACCGAGCTCAAGCCTTGAACGGGGACGGTGCGGCTGCATGGACGGCGACTTATCAGGCGGTGTTTGAACGGACGGCAACGGAGCTGATACGTCTCGAGGGGTAGCCAAACGCTGTTGACCGACGGAAAGCTGGTTTTGGGCAAGCAGGGAGGTCAAGAGATGGATGCGCTCTGCTTGTACCGCTGCAGAGATGGAGTCGCCATTTCCTTCTGCATCTGTGCCTGAATGAGTGAATACGCCCGTGGCTGCAAGACCTGACTCACAGGGGAAGCACGTTTGACAGACCTTGCGCCGCCGCCAGTTAAGATAATTGCACTTGAAGCAGATCCAGTCACCCGGCTGGTGCTCGATAGGTCCCCGGTTGCCCGTGTTGAGAATGGGCGGTTGCTAATGTTACTGGTAAATGACCGTGTGGAACAAGGGAAGAACGACGACGCACTGGAATACCCGTCAAGTGACTGGGACGAATCTGGCCCTGCTCGGGGAAGGGTTCGTTGTCTGGCCAATACAAGACACAGGGAGCAAGGGGATCGCTGGAGACGTTCTGGACCTTTCCACCGACGGCAAAGGAACGGCCTGAAGGGGTCAATAGCGGGTGAGAAGGTGATGGTGGCTTGACACTGATCAAGCCCGGTTGGGAAGCAGACATCTGGCGGGGACTGTGCGAAGGGGTGGGGTAATGCGATGGAGACGTGGTATGCGGTATCAGTGGTGGATTATAAGAAGAGGTTGCGGCAGCAGAGCCGACGAAACGAGGAGAGGAGGGGAAACGGGCAGCAGGCAATCCGGACGATGGTTGGCGAGAGACTTGATTTTCCGAGCGTGGGCATCCACATCCTCTGCAAGCGAGATTGCGCCTGTGGAGAATCATGCAAGGGAATGACTCCGTCAGAACCATGATATAGGAAGGGAGAGACGGGGGATGGACAGGGGAGAAGAAAGAGTTTGGAATTTGAAATTGGGTAGACGATGACGGCGATGACGGAGATGATCTGCACCGTTCCACAGCACGGCGATTGCAAGAAAAAAAGAGACAAGGAAATGGACTCACCCAAAGTTGTGTGCGGCACAGCTGGGGGAACTGCATCTACGGAGAAGGAACTGGGTCAGCGAGGGCAGATTTTGAAATAGACGCCCCTGAGTGGGCGTCCGGGAGAGACACTGACATCCAATCGCCGAGCCTAAATGTCGTCCTCGGGTTTGGTGGGTTGCTGGACAAGACAAAGTCCTGTGTGTGTGTCACTGGGATGTTGTACGGAGCCTGGGCGGGGAGGGCGCGTCTGTGGAGGTCGGGTGTGGACAGGGACATGCGGAGGGGGTGGTGCTCGATGGTGTTTCTCGCGACTGCCTTTGGGGCAATGTCGACGCGCCAGAGGTTGTCGAGGGGGTCGAGGTCGACCTCGAGAGCAGGCAGGGCGGTGATGGAGGACATGGGGAGCGAGAGAAAGGCCGATGCCTGCAAACGCGGGTGAGTTAAAAAGTGTTGCCACGACGCCAGGGTCATTTGTGACGGGCGACATATGTTATATGAGACATGTGCCCGACGGGGACTGGTCGCGCCGATCACGTGGCAAAGGGAACGTGCTTACGTCATCGTGTGTGCGGAACATGAGCCAGCAGCAGTCTGGGTCCGCGCGCGCGTCGACGGCGGTCCACATCGACAGAGGCGGTGCGACGGGCAGTGCACCGCAGCGATGCTTGCAAAAGACATGAGCACACGGCGTCGGTCGTCTGGGATGCCTACCTCTTGGTTCATCGTCGACACCAGGGACAGCAGCGAGACCTGCGACGCCTTGCGTATCTTTGCCTTGGTCAGATGGGTCCAACGCAGTCGAGAAACGCTTACCTGGACGAGACGCGAGCGAGTGGACAGAAAGGCCTCGTACAAGGATAGACCAAGGTCGCCGTCGGTGGGAAGCGAGACAGAGATGGTGGGCAGACCAGCAAAGCGGGGGAGGGCCATGGGTGTTCTCGATGCAGGGTGGCCCGTATTTGAGAGTTGGATCGTCGACAGCCCGTCGCGCTGGTCCAGACGGGGATAGAGGGCACGCCTTAATAGAGTATCCAGCTGTGCAAGGGGGGGGCGACCGTCGAGACGGCCAGCGGGAATTCACACCGTTAATGCACCTGCGATCCACGTGGCATCCCCTCGGAAGACCTGCTATCGCAACCACCCATCAGCTTCTCGTTATTCTCTCTCTGATCCTCCCGAGCCCTGTTCGGGTCCAGCGGGTCTACGCCGGCAATCCTTGTTCCCTCGCACCCGAGCACTTCCAGGAGTTAGAGCGGGAAAACATGCAAGAAGGGGCCTACACAAGCTTATTCCACTTCACCCGTTCCTGGTCATGTTTTTTCCGAGAACAAAATCCAGTGGGCACCCCTCTCCGCACCCCTGCCAGCACGTGATCCACGGGACCCGCAAGATGGCCTCGTCATACGGCACTGTATTCACTCGGATAGTACTACAACAATCTATGCAATCGCTCCCCCCTCAGCGATACCACCATCCGATGTGCCACCAAGTACTCCGCGTATCTCCTCCACGCCTCCGCACCCCTGCAGCTCTGCGTCCCTCTCGCCATCCGACCACTCCTCAGCGTACTGATGCTTCCAACCACAAATAACCCCCGTTTCGCCCGTGTCAGCCCCACGTTCAGCCGTCTTCTATCAGCCAAGAACCCAATATACCCCCATGGGTTGTTCCGCACCGTGGAAAATATTATCACGTCCTTCTCCCTCCCTTCAAACCCATCCACCGTCTTCACCTCAATCTCACCCACCTGCATCGCACGGTGATCCCCCAACGTAGCTAGAAATCGCTTCCGATACTTGCCATCCGTAGTCAGCAGCCGCGTAAGTAACGAGATCTGCGCTGCGTATGGCGCAATGATGCCGATATCGTCCCCTCGAAGATACTACTTTCCCGTGTCATCATTTCGAAAATGCCCTCACCGAAAATGACATACCTCGTTACGTACCAAAAGATCCTCCACCACACTACATACGATATGGGCTTCATTCCAGTTGACCCGGCTACGGTCCTTGGCCGTCTCAGATCCACCGTGGTCCAAAAATACAACCGACCGTCGGTCTCCAGTCGACGTGTCTGCTTCCAAATGGCTCGACATCGGCGGATACAGTTCAGGCGCCACTTTCCCAGCAGCGTCCACCGTCCCATCATGCAGCGCCGTGTTGTAGAATTCCAGCGCTGGAAACCGCGAAATGAGGGGATGCATCCGATACTGCACATCCAGCATGATAGACGGAACCACTGACATAGCCGTGAGCCATCTCTGCCAGTGACAAGCACGCCACTCACTGCCTTCCTCCGTCAATCTCTCGAACAAACTTGTCCCAAGTCCTTTCATCTGGGCTTCACGGCTTGCAATCACAGGCGGCAATTGTTTGTGATCTCCGATCAACGCAACATGACGAGACTGGACGGGATTCAAACGACATCATTCAGGTAAGACACCCACTTACCCCTCTCATCAACGGTATCAGCGACGCAGGCTCCGTCGACATCGATGCCTCGTCCAGAAACACGACCGGGAAGTCGAGCACGTTGAGTGCCACACTCGCCGAGGTGATGCAAGTCGTGCAGATCTGTTCCAATTCCAGCCATCAACGCTAAACGAAAGCATGTAACTCACCACGTCAGCCGCAGAGGCGATATCCCGCAACATCTCCTGGTGCATCGCATACAATTTCGACTTGACAGACATGGCCTGCTTCTCTACCACGACCAACGCCGACCGCATGCGTTCCAGACGGTCCAGCGCGCCTGCTTTCCCATCCTTTTGTACGCCCGCAACCTTCTTCTCTAGCTGTGCTCGACGCTTCTCCAGCGACTTTTGCTCCTCGACCAGTCTGTCCACCTTGGGTTTCAGCGGGTGCTTGTCTAGGTGGTATTCCAGCGAATACTCCGCAAGGCTAGCTTTCACTTTGGTTCCAAAGCCAACCCGCAGAGGCGTCACCCCAGCAACCACGAATCCTTCTACCAGGTTATCGACGGCGACATTCGTGTACGTACACACGAGGATCGGATGGTGCACTTCGAAATCGACCTGGAAACGGCCTTGTTACCAGGGTTCCTGAGGGAGAAGCACAATAGAAAAAAAAAACCTTGAGGAGCTTGATCGCCTCGATGATAGTTTTGGTCTTGCCCGTTCCTGGGGGCTAAGGCGGGAGGAATAAGTGAGGTGGCGCGTCGTCATGAATAACAAACTTACGCCTTGCACCAGGCTGATTCTTTCACCGAGCATCATCGCGATCGCACGGACTTGTGTCGGATTTAGTCCCTCCAGTGCAGGATCGCCGTCCATCTGAATCGGGTCTGGACGCGCATACCGCTGTGCCCAGCTATGGATCCGCATGTCGTCCTGGAACGCACCGCCGTGGTCGCGCTGTTCCCGGCTGCGGTGCTCCAGCGTCTCGCGGGGAACATACGCGACGTCGTCAGCAGCTTGAAGCGGCTCGTGGAGAGACTCCGACTGCGGGGAAAAACTGTGTAGCAGCACGTCGCGTAAATGTGTACCCTGTAGAATATATTGTCTGTCTGGCGCGCAGTCTTCTTCTTGTGCGCAGGGGTCCTGACTAAGTCGGGCGACCGCAGCACGCATCCTGTCGAATACGATGTTGGACAGACCTACGTCGACCCTCCAAAGACCGTCATCAAGGTCGAACTTGTCTTGGAAAGCGATGCGTATTTGAGATGCCGTCGTGGACAAGACGCTGCCGCGGTAAGGCGCTTCTTGTAACGGGTCGAGGCGAGAGACGAGCACTTGGGTACCGTTCCTGCGCATGATATCAGCCGAGTCTAATATGGAGGGGGATATACCACTGACTGGAATCGATGCTCTGTGAAAACCACACCCGGTCCCCACATGAAACACGCAACAGGCCGTCCAAACTGGGGCGCATCCATCCAGAACGCCGACAGGTCGGCGAGACAGTAGCCTTCTTGGCATAAGCGGGCGAGCGACCACGTCGCCAGACGCTCTCGGAGAACAGCTTCGCCCTCTGCCTGTTCTGCCTCCAGCAACGGAAGAAACCTGACGTTCCCACTCAGACTTGCAACACGACATTTATATATAAAAAAGCACATACCGTTCGTTATACGCGTGAATTTCTGCAAAGTATGCATCTCCTGGCTGGGTCCGGATGTATGGAGGAGCGACGCGTTTCACATAACCTTTGCGCGCCGTATACTGCTGGCCAGCAGTCCGGAGGGCTGGGTTAACAAGTCTTCCCTTGGGTCGCGAGGTCGCTCGTAACCTCCAATCGAACCGGGTGGACGGCGAAAGCGGTGAACCTTCCGAGAAGTATACCTCCAGGGGCAGCTGGTGCTCGGACTGCACCTGAGCCGACGTAGCAGTTGCGAGACGTGTCGAAGAAGTCGTATAGAGGCACGATCGTCGAGAATGGCTTGGACGGTTAGTCACTAGCTGCTTGAAGAAGTCTCGGATACCTAGGTATGTAGCATTGCTAGCAGAGCAGCGCATCACGTCCAGGACAAAAGTCGAAATTCCCACACACGAAATAGTACGTCCAAATTAGTAAATTATACATAGCGGTCCAGGATGTATGTACGAGTTAGGGAAATACAAAATTGAGCTTGCACACTAATTGCCTCCCCTAGCCTGCAATAGCATTAGGCACTGGTTGCACCGAATTCAATAGGGTACATACTTGCCTCACGCGATGCACAAGCCCGAGAGGTTCGATAATGCGAGTAGGAAGCACCCAATCACTGAGGTCCACATCCGGAATGTTCAGATCGAGAATAGTCGCCTTCGTGAGTTCAAGGCCGCGCCGGAAAGCGTTGTCTACATCATCGAGATCAACAGTGGGGTAGAGCCGCTGACAACTTTGAGATCAGCGTTGAAGCACTGACAGTACACGAAATGAGGGACGCACCCCAAAGGCATAGCCATCTCCGCTCATAGAATCCAAATCAATCTTCGACTCGCCTGGCTTGCGAATCCATACATGTAATTCGACGGACGATAGGGAGAACCACGTGTAGCCATCAGCGACCACACGTGCATACTAAGAATTCCCACAGCTACTTGACCATTCACTCTGCGTCATCCACTTTGACGACCGAAGCCTCTTCACATTACTACCCTTCGAACCTGGGCTGTGGTACGGTGTTTCTTCTTTGATAAGGAGTTTGCCGACTACCAATAGATCTGGGGCATCGCGAACATAAGCTCGCAGTTTGTCCATAACGACGCCATCGCTTTGGCTGGAAGCACTCTCCATCAACCAAAGGATTCGTGGCAGGCGACGGGGACTCTTGCAGCTCCTACTCCACATCTTGACCATCAAGTCGGGAATCGCGTCTATTGATTTGCTCGGACGATCGCTGTTGATCCAGATTTGAAAGTACAGGTCATTTCTAGGGACAGGGGCGTCCAGGATGAGCGAAAGTCTCTGGGTAACAAGATTTAACACCGATTTGTGAACTCCGGAGGGAGATGAGATCACTAGACGTTGAGAGTCTGGGAAGAAGGATAACCTGAAGCTGAAATACGACGGTCAGTCACCTGGCAGCGTGTGGCGGCAATAATAAGTGACACACTGCTTGTTGCGCGCTTTCGGAAACTTATCGCTTTCTACGCGATCCAGAATATAGTAGTAATCATTGGAAGATACTCCTTCGTACTGCTCTCGAATGTCCATCAAACGAAATGAGAGAATAACATCGACTCACCACTAAATATGAATCTTCAAATGGAGTCCTCAAAAGAGCCCGGAGGATATTCTTGCACTTTTCTTGATAAACACACAAAACATAGTGCTATGGTTATTCTCATGACCCTACTAAGAGTTGAATGTACTGACTTTTCCCCATTCTCCGTTCACTCTTCGACACAAGTTGGCGTTGCTTGTCGTGGACAATGGTCAGGAGGTACACTTATGTCAGCACCTCGAGTCAACCATTCTCAGGCTAGCCGACGACGTAGATCATATCCTACCTAGTAGCAGTTAACACGAAGTAGACTAGCTACAGTAAGTCCTCCATATGAACTCTATATTGTATTACACATTCCACAGATTTATACTGGATATAGCCAGTGTACAAACTTCGCCTTCCAAGACGCCAGCCAAATCTGTGGCACAAGCAGTAATGTTACAAAACGATGCAACCTTTCGATATTCGTCGTCGGACAGCTTCATTAATAAAAGTGCATTGAACGGCCGTTCCAGCCATGTAAGCAAATGGTGACCCAAACCATTGACAGTCTTGATGGCCGGATACCATGGGCGTACCAGGACATATGAGTCTGCTTTGCTCGATGTATCTTCGAGCAAGTTCCCCGACAACGCGACCTCGATGGGCTTTAGGCCCACTGCCTGAATTTGGTGGACACGAATGGGAGTGATGATATCCGCCTTCGGAGTCAGCGCAATGGATTTAACACGATAGACGATACAGGGAAGGAAAAACCTGGCATTGACGAATTTGGCGGGGGGCAAACTGGAGAGCATCTGGCACATTTTGTGCGCAGATCTGGGGATGGAATGCTTCCGAATGGTGTCTCCAATCATGCGCTTGAGTCGTAAACCAGTGCCAGTGGGAGTCCTGGGACGTATGGATTGAGTAATCGCTCCTTGCCCTTCGATTTGCAGCTGACGATAATTGGAGAGACAGTTCCTAAGAGACTCGGCAGAGTCAGGGTGACCTTGGGGACACAGTGCCAACGCGGCTTCTTCAAACTTGATACCATTATCTCGGTCAGTCGTTCCAGCCAGTCTGGGGAACCTCTCCAATAGATAGCGTGCAAGTCCATGGAGGGACGATTCATAAACTGAACCCCTCGATGAACAGACCTCTAATTGGAACTTCCTGCACCAAAGGCAAGTCTCGAGTGTGCTAAGAGAATCTTGTGCAAGCGAGACCATCCCCCTGACGTCAGCAGTTCTTCCAACACTCTGGAACCTAGGAAGTAGAGTGAAAGCAAGATCCTGAAGAGATGCGGCACGATCAGGACGTCCAGGTGGACATGTAGCCCGTTGAGGTGAGACCAATTCCTCCAAGGTAGCTGCTAAATCATTTTTTTGAAGCTGCTTCCAAATGTAAACGATAAGTTTGTCAAGGTATAGGATGTAATCAGGGTGTTCTCGTGGCTGGAGTTCCAACGCACATCGTACGAGCATAATGGCCTCGTCTAGGTCACCATTCAAACCAGCGGTCACGTCAAGGTTCTGAAGCCGTTGTCGCACGTGAAGCAGAAGCTTGTCAACAAATGCAGTGCGCTTATGATGTCTTAACGGTCGCAGTTCCAATATAGCACGGTGGAGACCGATGAGCTCATCCAAGTCTATTACTTCCCCCTGCTTCTCGAATCGGGAGTTGAGACGATCAACAAGGGTGTTTAATAGCGTGGACCATTCGGGATTCCCCGCTGGATCGAGGTCCAATGCCTCTCGATGTAGTGCAGTCGCCTCAGCGAGATCAGCACATGCACCGAGTCTGAAAAACCTCTCTCCTAGGTATTCTCCAAGGGTTCTGAGGGTGGCGACACGATCAGGGTGGCCAGGGGGACGGAGCTCTAATGCAGACCGATTGAGCGTGATGGCTTCCTCTAAGTCAGGCATAGTAGCCTGTTTGCGATACCTGTCCCAAAGGTAACACGCGAGCTGATTGAGTGAATCTGACCGATCTGAATGACCTGCAGGTTTGAGGTCCAGCACTGCTCGACACAGCACAATCGCCTCGTCGAGATCAGCATTTGCACCGACCGTGACAAACCTCTTCCTCAAGTATTTTGTGAGGTTGCTAAGAGTTTCAGCACGCCAATGGTGACCAGGGGGATAGAGCTGTAGTGCAGATCGACTGAGCGTGATGGCTTCCTCTAAGTCAGACGTGGTATCCTGTTTGAGGTACTTGTGCCAAAGGCACTCCGCGAGCCGACGGAGATGCTGGGGCCAATTCTTATCGCCTGCCGGAAGGAGGCGCGACGCTGATCGATGTAGTGCAATGGACTCGTCGAGATCAGTATTTGTGCCAAGTCTGAGGAACCTCATTAACAGGCATTCTGCAAGGTTGCTGAGACCGCCGGCCCGACGAAAGCGATCAAAGTCGAAGAGACAGAGCTCTAATATAGATCGAATGAGCGTGATGGCTTCCTCTAATTCAGGCATGGTAGCCTGTTCTTTATGTTTTTCACAAAGGCAGTGTGCGAGCTGATGAAGTGGGACATATCGATATGAATGACCCGCCGGGTGGAGGTCCAATGCCGATCGGTTTAGTGTAATTGCCTCATCAATATCCGCACTTGTTCCAAGTTCGCCAAACCTGTGCCTCAGACCATCTGCCAGCTCGCAGAGAGTGAGACCACGACCAGAGTGGCCAATGGGACGAAGCTCTAACACAGCTCTATGAAGCATGATGGTTTCCTGCAAGTCAGGCATAGTAGCCTGTTCTGTGTATTTGCGCCAAAGGCAAGCTGCAAGGTTGGCGAGTGAGGTAGATCGACTCGAATGACCAGCAGGTCGGAGGTCCAATGCTGATCGATGTAGCGCAATTGCCTCTTGGAGATCAGCATTTGCACCTAATTCGCAAAATCTTTTAAAAAGGAAAATTCCCAGATCGTTGAGCGTGTTGTCGCGACCGTCATCGACCAGGGGAGGGAGCTCTATTGCAGCTCGACCAAGTATGATAGCTTCGTCCAAGTCATGCATGGTACCCTGTTTTATATACCTGTGCCAAAGGGAAGCTGCAAGATTATGGAGTGTGACAAATCGATCGGGATGACCGGGGGGACGGAGGTCCAACGCTGATCGATATAATTCAATGGCCTCGTCTATATCTGCCGTCTCACTTTTCTCCATGAATATATTATCCAACGAGGCTGCGAGGTCGCACAGAGCACCAGCCCGGCCAGCATCTCCTATGGGATGGTATTCCAACTCTTTCCGATTTTGGGCAATCAGGTCGTCCAAGCTCATCGCTGTTCAATTGACTCCTACGATACACCACCACAATTCGTGGAGGTCTAATAGTATTCTAGTATGATATAAAGTCAATACAACACGTGAAAAACGGAACTAAACAAGGCTCACAAAAGTTTCCTTTCAGGGCCCACAGTTAGTGCGAACTGTGGAACAATACGAAAGTCAGACTTGAAAGTTCTGGTCAACTTGGAATGTGGCATCTAACAGACATAGGACATACAAGTGGGTCGAAGACTTGATTGAGATATTAACAATTCGCGATGTGAAAATACTAGATGCTGGCCAGTAAAGATGCTGAAGGCCTGATAGATGACAGGTGATTGAGCAATGTGGTTCGAGTAGGGGGGATGAACGGAAGTGTCAAACCACTCCTAGTCACAACACAAGACTTTGGATGCTAGAATAGAGATTAGTTCATCGTCGGACGAAGACAATATACAACGGTACCTAGAAGAGAAGCACGTCGCTAGGAGAGAAAGGGGAAAAAGGGGTCGGCAGATACTAATATGTATCTGATATTAGCTACACAGCGTGCACGGTCCCAAGAAACTCATAACAGGAGGCCCGCCCCGACGACGGTATAACTTGAATGTACCCTGCTACACAAAGATGCTGAGCAGTACTCCCACACATCGAGGCTTCCCAGAACAACTGAGGACCACTATGTGGACGCCGAGATCATCCACTGTGAAGGAAACATGTTTGTCGACCTCGAGTCAAGTTTTAATCATTTTCTTTATGTAAGTAAATGCAGATATGATTCAAGAATTACTGTAATGACGAACTGCGAGAAACCTCGATTGGCATCAGTGTTTCAGTCAGGACCCATGATGTACATGCCGCCTACAATGTCACCTCCAAGTAACTGGCACGTGCACTCTCTCTACATACTCGGCTCACCAACAAATAGAGTCATACAATACCCCACTATCCATTGCACTGCAAGTTTCCCTTCGGGCTCCATGATGTAGATGAGTCGTGGACACCCGCCTATTTTCATATCTTATGTTCCATGTCCGATGATTCAATTGTAAACCCCAGATGAGTGACACTACGCCTTGGACTATCGAGTGGCAGGCCTGGGTTAGGGGTTACTACATATGTTGGTGGGAAGGTATCTACATCATTCCTTTGCACTGATATGAGATTGTGCACATTCGCCTCGAGGAAATGGCGTGGCTGGAACTCCAGAGACACACATCGCTCTTTTTCCGTTCCACGATCCCCCCCCAGGCTTGATCCTCGTCGTAACATTTAAGCGACAACCTTACTGCGGACAATTGAAGTCAGCCTCATCACATAGCAACCACCTTGAACGCTTTATAGACCGCTTTCAGGGCGTCGCTATTGTACGGTGAGCGCCACCGAGCGACGACACATTGTAATTGACTTTCATCCCTGTATAGCAGAGGTCGCAATTTCTCCATTCACACCCAGTGTTTTTTTGACACTCAACGATTCACAAATGCCGGAGGATGCTCTCAATATACTGATAATAGGAGAGACGGGAGTGGGCAAAAGCTCCGTCGTTAACCTTATCGCCGGAGGAGACCGCGCCAAGGTTTCTCCAGATTGCAATGTTTGTACAAAGAAGACCACCAGATACGACATGACCATCGACTCAATGCCCCTCCACGTCTGGGAGATTGTCGGATTCAATCAGCCCACGGATGGCAAGAATGCCGCGGACAAAGACATATCTATGCAAGATGTTGATCTAGGCACTATTCTCTCCCATGATGAAACAGCAACCGTCGACGTCGTGTTGTTTTGCATGCGCGGAGAGAGAGTGAGGGGAATTACTAAGAAGATCTTAGACTTCGTCAAGGATATGTTTTGGGATCAAGTTCCAATTGTACTCGTGATCAACCACCTGGAGCTGAAGGAAAATATGGAGGAATGGTGGCGCCAGAATGGGGGAGCTTTACGGACTGAAAATGGGTTCGAAGGGATTGGACACGTCTGTGTCACTGGACTGCGAGACCACCACAAGTATAAACAGTCTCAAGAAGCCATCCTTGCACAGTTGAGGGCTCACCACTATGTGGCGCGCGGAAATAAGACTTTGGAGTCTATCTTCCTGACCTACCTCCGTGGTCATTTGAGCCAGAAGCAGAACTTGAAAGAGACGTTGGAGAAACGTTACAAGATAGACGCCTTTACTGCCCGCCGATTCCAAGAAGATTTGGCACCACTTTCACCTACTAATGGCGTCCCCGTACGTAATGGCTGGCTATGGCTACCCACTCTACTTTCCAATTTATTTAAGTAACTGCTTGTAGTTAGGATAATGTACTGGTAAATACTTCTTGATGCCAAGATCTGGCCGCCATCAGTTGACATGTTGAATAAGGTCAATTATATCAAAGGTGATAGCATTGCAGAAGTTGTACGTCTAATTGTACATGGTCCAGGTCCAAGACGACAAACGTAGCATTTCCATGCACCCAGAGAGGCATTAATAGTGCTTCCAATGTATTTAATAAAATTAAAAGAACAAGCGATGCAGGATATCGTCTACAATTCGTCATGCCCATAGTAGGGCTCGTCCTCGTCCTCAGGTGATCCAGCCCCACCAGCATACAACTTGCTTGTGATCGGGCTTACAATCGACTGGATCTCGGCCAACTTCTCTTCTAGGTCATCAGTACTCGCGGTCTGGCCATTATCTTCGATCCATTCCGTCGCTTCTTTGATCGTCGAAAGAAGGGTCTTCTTATCGTCGTCGATCAGCTTGCCACCCAGCCCAGACTGGTCGGCCAGCTGAGACTTGAGCCCGTAGACGAACGACGAAAGGGAGTTGAGCGCCTCGATGCGCTTGCGGTTCGCTTCGTCTTCCGAAGCAAAGTCTTCCGCTTCGCGAACCATGCGTTCAATGTCCTCTTTCGAGAGACGCCCCTTCTCGTTGGTAATGGTAATCGACTCCGACTTGCCACTGCACAACGCATGCTCAGTCGAATGACTGTGGAAAGAAGAAAAGTACTTACGTTCCCTTATCAGCAGCGGCGACCTTCATTATACCATTGGCGTCAATCTCGAACGTAACCTCAATCTGAGGAACACCGCGAGGGGCAGGAGGAATGCCGGAAAGTTCAAATTTGCCCAGCAAGTTGTTGTCCTTTGTCAACGCACGCTCGCCCTCGAAGACTTGGATGAGGACAGTAGGCTGGTTATCAGCTGCGGTGGAGAACGTCTGACTCTTGCGCGTGGGGATGACGGTGTTGCGGGCAATGAGTTTGGTGAAGACACCACCGGTGGTCTCAATACCGAGCGTAAGCGGGCAGACATCGACGAGAACAACATCTTCCGTTCCTTGCTCTCCAGAAAGGATACCTCCCTGTACAGCAGCTCCATATGCGACAGCCTCATCAGGGTTGATACCCTTGGAAGGTTCTTTGCCGAAGTAGTCCTTGAGCATCTGTTGAACCTTGGGGATACGCGTTGAACCACCAACAAGAACGACCTGACAAAAAGAGGTGAAAGGAGAGTAGAGAAAACATTAGTGGCACTAACCTCATCAATATCTTCCTTCTTGACATTGGCATCCTTGAGAACTTGTTCGACGGGCTTCATAGTCTTGCGGAACAAATCCATGTTCAATTCTTCAAACTTGGCACGTGTAAGGGTCTCTGAGAAGTCGTTGCCGTCTTCAAAGGATTCGATCTCGATGCGGGTCGACTGCTGGCTAGAGAGTGTGCGCTTAGCCTTCTCGACTTCACGCTTCAATTTACCCATGGCGCGCATGTTGCTCGAGACATCAGTGCCCGTCTTTTTCTTGTATTGCTTGACGAGGTAGTCGATCACGCGGTTATCGAAATCCTCACCACCAAGATGAGTATCACCAGCGGTGGCCAATACTTCAAAGACGCCATCGTCAATCGAAAGAAGCGAAACGTCGAACGTGCCTCCACCAAGGTCGTAAACGATGATCTGCGATTCGCCACCCTTCTTATTGAGGCCGTATGCGATAGCGGCAGCCGTAGGCTCGTTGATGATACGGAGAACCTGGAGGCCGGCAATGGTACCAGCATCCTTAGTAGCCTGACGTTGTGCGTCGTTGAAATCTAGAATAGTCATTACAGATGGGAGCCATTTATAATAATAATACAACATACAGGCTGGGACAGTGACCACCGCATGGGTGACTTTCTCGCCAAGGTATGCCTCAGCGGTCTCCTTCATTTTAGTAAGTACCATTGCGGAGATTTCTTCGGGTGTCTTCCAACAAGGATCAAATATGGGTTAATATTAGAAAAAGAGCAAACCTACGAATGTGCGCAACTCGCCCTTGTATGCGACCTGGATGGCTGGCTTGCTGGCCTTGTTGGCGACTTTAAATGGCCAGTGCTTCATATCGCGCTGGACTTCAGGTTCGTCGAATTTACGGCCGATAAGACGCTTGGCATCGAAAACGGTGTTCTGTGGGTTGGAATGGAATACGTTCTTTGCGCTATCACCGACACTGGAGAACAGTAAGAGTCGAGCAGGATTATAAAAATAATAAAACATACAGGCGTTCTTCGTCGTTAAATCCTACCCACGATGGGGTTATGCGGTGCCCTTGGTCGTTGGCAATAATTTCCACTCGACCGCCACGTTGTACACTGAACGAAACGGTGAGTGTGAGGTTATTCCGAGCTGCGATGTACATACCCAACACAAGAATAGGTTGTCCCGAGGTCTGTAGAAAGTGGATGAGCGTTGCGGAAGCAGTATCACACATCCACTCACCAATGCCAATAACTGTGCCATATTCACTCTTCTTCTCGGAGTCTTGTGCTCCAACGACGGGGCATAGACAGAGCAGAGCAATGACAGCGAAGAGGAGCACCGCGAGTGAGTGAAGCGACGCACGCGATCTCGCGCGAGGACGAGAGCGAAGTGGACGAGACATAGTTTTTGGTGGTTGACAAGAAAACAACTCGCCTTTTTATGGACTCGTCGATTTCAGCCACGTACGGACACGTCAACATTCCCACGGTCAGATGATGTCGCCACCAAGGCTTGTACGTGGTCGTTGCGTGGTCGTTTGAACATTGAACAAAGACTCTTTTCTGACAAGGAGACCACAATTCGTCTCGTCAGCTCATGCACTCCGAGCTGGTATGAGTTACTCAACATCCGCTGAGATTTTCTTTGCACCATTCCCTGTGGTCAGCGCTCACCTCAGGTCAGATCGTGAATGTCCCCATGTCTGTCCTTGGGCCTTGTCGCTTTTTTGCTCTGCTTCCGTGATCAAACATACAGTGCATCTTGGTGTTTAACTAACCTGCCAGGCGTTATCCTTGCTAATATGGGGCGGGTATTCTGCCACTCATAAATGCCTCAGACAGAAAATGACATCGGTGACATCGCACGATAGAGCTAGTCCATGCAGAAGGCTTGTCGATTTAGCCTGCAATAACGAGCCGCTTTCAGAGCGTTTAGAAGGTCACAACGTAAGTGTATAAAACGCAAGGTAACGAACTGGACAATCGTAGGTCTTGATGACGTGGATTTGATTGGGGCTTGCTAGGACTTGCCTTGGTATGTTTTATATTGTACGCAGCATGGCTTCAGACACTCGACAAACAACGTCCGCCATGAAGTGGACCCCATCACATGACACCTCACCATGCTGTCCGTGACGGCGCGTCGCATCGTTCGTAAGTCATTCCCGATGCCCCAGATTTTAAAGCACTGGGCCACGGTGGCTCTGCCCCACTCACCCCTGCTCGGCGTCCCCCAGGTTTTCCCACTCTCCATCAAACCACAGCATACACAATCAGCCAAGACTTTCAAGTGCACCGCCTGCAGTCCAAGAGTTCCTTGCTCCCTTGGCAAGGTGGCTAACCGTGCGGTCAGGCAGACTTGCTGGTCAACTTACTAGCCCTCATGGCGGAAGATGGCAATCTATCGCACATCACGTCTGCAACTCACCTGGCGACTACCAGAGTAATCAACGCCGTTTCTGCTGGTGAGTTCTTCCTTGCGGTCACGGTGACGTTGCAGTCCACAGAACCGAGGGTGGGTATCATCCGGATGAAGATCAGTGCTCTTGAATCCCTTGCTGAAAGGATTCCCCATGTCAGCGACGTATTTCGCTGAGAGCAGAAGGCTATGATGCTGCAAGTCGTCAACCACATCGACGAAATTATCACTCGTCAGTTGCTTGGAGCACTAGTTGAGGCTACATTGACCGCTTTGAAGGACAACCACAGCAACCATCAGGCCGGAGAGGAAGGCGTCACCTTGCCTTAAATACGAAAATTGTCCAGCCAAGATCTTCGGTCGCCGCGGTTCTAGAAATTAGAATAGAAATAAGTTGCATTTACGGTGCATATATTTATGCTGAATAGTTTGTAGCCTTGCCTTCAGACTGCGCATGGGATAAACCAACGAGTTTATCATGGCGTTGGCTCGCTGACAGAATTGACCTCCTGATAATTCTGAAAAATAAACTCTCGAGTTGCTAAGCTATGTGTCGAAGATAGCTTAGCCATTTCCTGCATGATACTTGTTGGCAGAAATCGCGACGATGGAGATTCCAACGGCGCCGTCAAGACGGCTGGATTCAAACTTGACATTAGGGAGTAGGTAGGCCTGTAGGTAGTCAATACCATGTACCTCTCAACATCTATATTCTATTGCTTGCTCTCCATCTGAAACTTCCCTCAGTACAATGCATTTCTGAATCAAGTAGACGGCCCACGGGATATTCCCAAATCCCTGATTCGTCCGCTCGCAACATCATATACCCATCCATGCACCCACACTTGTGTTTTCCGCATCTTACCCTCGCTACCCGCCGATGCAACAGAAGCAGCCCATAAGGCCTTGATCACATCCGACTCACATACGTTTTTGACTTGATGCTTGACATTTTCCTCGACGATGGTGTCCAGATGGGTAGCGGCAGATGTAGACGTGAGGTCGAGCGTCCTGACAAGTTTAGTGAGTGGTGCGAGCCAGCGCCCAAGGGGCGTGTCTGCGGCTAGGGGCTGTGTAGAGGTCGATTGGACGGCTTGGAGACATGCCAGTGCACCACCGCATTGCGTGTGTCCTGCGACGACAACTGGTATGGTTTGCGTTAGAGTTGTGGTAGTGTGGCGGTCAATAATGTTAGTACATACCATGCTCGACACCTAACACATCGATTGCATACGTGAGAACCGAAAGTGCGCTATCATCATTCAGATGGAATTGGCTGTGCGGCAGGGAAAGAAGGATGTCAGCGGCATGCGGGGACTAAGCAAGGGCAGGACCAGAAACAGAAGACATACTTTGCAATATTCCGGTGAACGAATATTTCGCCTGGATTGGCACCCGTCACGACAGATTCTGGGACGCGCGAGTCTGCACAACCGATCCAGAGCACCTGGACAATGCGTCATCAGAGCAGGGACGGAACATTGATTGGGATGGAATACCTACCTTGGGTGATTGCCCCTTCGCACACTGTTTGAAAAAGTCTGGATCAGTGCGCTTCGCCCACTGAGTGTTAGCTGAAAGGAGCGACGAGAGAGGGTTTGTGGGGGGTAACATAGTGGTGGGGATGATAACGTGCTACTAGGGGCTAACGCGGAAAGGCTACACAACTTTATACCATGCGGGTAGATTCGATTCGGAGTTTGTGCTGTGTTCTGCTGTGTTGGTGTCAGTGCCAATGTCGACACGAATTGCCATCTTAATTCTTGATGGTGTGCTAGTATTAATGCAAGTCAGATAAGACGAACGTGTGCTATCGGAGATAAGCTCCGACTAATGGCCAGTTTTACCGAGTCGATTCTTGAAGGAGCCTTGTTATGCGCCGCCAGGAGCAGAAGACGACGATACCAGCGGTCAACCACGCAACCGATCGAATCAAACATTGCCGGATCCGGATGTCATGTCCTATTCGCCAGCTCCAAGTTGTATTACAGTTCGCTCGTAGTTAATCAAAAAGTCCTCCTGGCACTACTACTCGTCCACACTAGATATTCTCCCCAGAATTACAGATCCACTTAAAGCGGGAACACCCCACTCAACCTAAAATCTCTACTGCTCGCACCGATCGAAAACCCAATCGTCCCATTCGGTTTGGCCCACCCCTGCCTCACGACATCCCACACCGACAAGTCGTACCGCGAGACCGTGATGGTCGCCTGTCCCGTCTGGCCGGGAACCAGCTCGATGTTGGTGAAGCCCTTGAGGATCGACGGTGGTTCGCCCGCGGATGGCGGGTGGTGCACATAAAGTTGAGATATCTACTCCAGATTTTAAGCAGGATGACCATTAACATGGGAGCGTACTCACCTCCCCCCCATATACCGATCCGGTGTTCTTCACGTCGAATGTCAGCTGGAACAGCGGCAAATGGAGCCTATCGCCGTGTCAAGCCCCAAGTACTAACGAAACGAAGCCAAGTAACGCACCACAAGGCTGTTGTCGATCCCTCCTCTATAGGCGATGCGCCCCCGTTCTCCCAGTTCTTAATCAAGCCCTCTTCCGAATAATCCCCCTCATCGTAGATAGGTGTGATGACGAGATTGCAGTACTCGAATGTGGTATAGCTCAGACCGTATCCGAATTCATAGCGTGGAGTAATGTTGCGCTACGTCGCAAGTCAGCACAGACAGTGGAGACCAAATAAAATCCACTCACCGCATCGAACCAACGATAGTCGATGAACAACCTACATCCATGCGTGTGATCTATCCAGCCAGGGACATAGCTAGTGAGAGAGCGTACCCTTCTGTGTAGTTGATGGACAGGATATCCGACCCTGTACCTCCGAGTACAAGCTGCGCCGGGTAATCGCTCACATTTTTCGCAATCGTGTAAGGAAGACGCCCGGAGGGATTCCACACCCCATACAGGATATCCGCGATCGCGTTACCGGCCTCGTTCCCCCCGAGACTTGCCCACACGATCTAAACCCATATTTAGAACAAGTCCAATGCCCTCATAAAAATTGAGTTGCAAGGAGGGAAGTACTCACAGCAGTGACGTTGGGATGGTCAACCCACGGTTCTATAATGAGCGGCCCAACACTGTTCACGACGACAATCGTATTGTTGTTCTGTGCAGCGACAGCGAGAATAAGTTGATCGCCTTCGTGCCATGCAGTCAAATTCTTCCTGTCTCCTAAGTTACCGTCAACGGTGATATACCCCTAAGATCAAGAAATTCAGCTAGAAGAAACAGGAAATGGGTGCTTCCATACCTCGCCAGAGTCAGAGTTGATGAACACAATGGCAGCTTCCATCCCGATGACGGAATTGCCTGCCTTAGACAGGTCCCAATTATCGAAGTCCCAAAATACACGTGTCTGGTCCTGTCGTGCACGCGCCTGAATGGCCTCGTAGGGCTATGTCGGCTCAAGTGTCAGCTCGTCCCCAACTCGAATACAAGGCAGTACACCTACGGATACCAAATAAGTGAAGTTGGCGGTCCTGAGGATGAGCACATATCGAACCCGTCAATTTCCACTTGTAAAAGCATATGACTCACCCCGATCCCCATCCCAACGCTAGCACGCCCGTCGGATCGCCGCCTTGATCAGGGTACTGATTGGGCCCCATCTCCGACGGCCCCGCGTCGCTGCCAACCAATACGATGCTTTTGGGCTTCTTCAGCGGCAGCGTGCATCCCTCATTTTTGAGTAGTACGGTTCCCCCCGCTGCGACCACCCTCCCAACCTGGTCGTGGTCCGCCTGCGCGTTGACTTCCTGATTCAGCGTGTTGTAGGGATGGAACGCGTCGATGGTCACATTGGGGTACGCCTCATCTTGGTGCAAGAAATACCATGCGGCGATAATCCGCGTTGCCATGTCGTCGAGTCTGATTTCGGGGATGGTATGATTCGTTATATAAGACGTGAGGTTGGTGCCAAAGTAGGTGGTGTTCGAGCCGAGGGTGATGTCACCAGCCATGGTCATCTTGGTAAGGAGTTAAACTAGAATAAAAGAATAGACGGGAAAGACATACGTCAAGCCCGGCGACTGCCGAGAGGGTGCCCATGGTCGCACCCCAATCAGACATGACGACTAAATGCAGTGAGTCGCGTGCATCTTCACTTGAATGACGACTTACACCCTTGGAAACCAAACTCTCGCTTCAGGATGTCATTGAGGAGTTTGTCATTGTTACAGGCATATGAATCGTTGACGAGATCTATGTCGGATGAGTAACCGATGAAGGCAATCTTGTTGTGAGACCTACTGTAAGAACACATCACAGAAGAGACGCCAGCCATGACAGAGCGCATGAATGGATGCGCGTAAATCTCATGTTCAGTTCGGTCGTCGACATTGGAAGACTCCTGAGTGCGCATCCATTCTTGTTCACTATGAACGCATCAGTGTCATTGATATGTATCTGCCTGGAACTGAAAGCCCACTTGTTGACATAGTGTTTCGCAGTTGCCTGAACACCCCCTTGCTGCAATCCAAGGATGGTTTCATATGCCGCTTCGCCAGTGAGATACGGATCCGCGCCGAAACCTTCCCAGTTGCGACCGCCTTGTGCGACGCGACCCATGTTCATCATTGGGCCGAGGGCAATGTTGACCCCTTTTGCTTTGAATTCCTGGCCTAACGCCAGGGCACGCGAACGGATGAGGGCGCGGTTCCATCTAGACCGATGCTGAGATGGAGCGAACGCGGCTTGAAGAGTTCAATTACGTACGTAGATGCAGCAGTGATCCCAGCAGGGAAGACAGTGACGAGATCGGTAAACCGCACTCCGAGCGGCGAATCCTTGAACGTTCTTTATCAGGACATGACGACTAAAGTAGGTGGAACCAACCTGCAAACACAATCCGGGGAATTGACCAACGGGCGCGATATTCCCAACGCAGAGGCCGTTCATCCAGCCTATTCCAGTGGTGACATTGACCTTTTGTTCGGTGGTGAAGTTGGCAATCTGACATTGGTCGGATCAGCTCGACCCTGTTCATGTCGGCCAGAAGGTGGAGTTTGCACGAACCATATTTTTGGCCTTGTCGTAAGCAGCTGCCCATGCGGGAGCAAAGTCTGGCACGACTTGAGGGTCGTAGCTGACCAGAGGGGGGGAAAGTGGATCTGTTGTGGGAAATACAGAGGGTGGAGCGGCAGGCGCAGAAGGGGTTGGGAAAGGAGTGAAGGAATATTCGGAGATGGGCAGAGTAAGCGGGCCTGTTTCGGTTGCGACCGGGGAAGCTTGGCTTGTGGGAGTAGACGATGTGGAAGGTAAAGAGGAGAGACTGGTAGTCGTAGAGATCGACGAAGTCGAAACATAAGTGGATGCCGAGGTGGTAGTGCTTGTCGAGCTAGAAGTGGACAAGGTTAGCGAAGAGTTGCCCGACTGGCCTGCGACGACGCGGGCTGCGACGAGCAGCCAAGTGAGGATGGTTGGCCCCATATCACGACAATGGGGGAGAGAGGAAGAGGGTGCTGGCACATGTTGGTATTATGTAGGAGCTAGAAGAGGAGGCAATAATAGGGCCATCGGCAATCATCCAAAATAGGATACAACACAAATGCGTGCCACATTTCAACCATAAAATGATTACACGCATGAAGCTATCCGATCTATGCAGAGCTATATAGTCGTCGGATGGATAGGCAATAATCTTCTATCATAGATTAGGACGCCTTGTGAAAACTCGAGACACGGAGGCAGACCGTTCGTTATGTAAGCAAAATGCACATTCTCATTGGCTGGCGGCTTTTACTACAAAAACTCACAAATGGTTTGTGACATGGGACGTTCTCCCAGTTCTTAACAAAGCCTTCTTCCGAATAATCCCCTTCATTACAAATAGATATGGTGGCGATATTGCAGTACTTGAAGTGGTATAACTTTCGTGGCGTGGAGTCATGTTGTGCCCGAGGTCAGCACCCCAAGACAGCGAATACCAAATAAAACCACCCACTGCATCGAAGTCAATGAACCTACATCCATGTCCTGAGAACGAGTGCAACGTCCACTCGTATTAGCATACAACTCACCCAGATCCCATCCCAACGCCAGCACGCCCGTCGGGTCGCCACCTTGATCAGGGTACTGATTTGGTCCTATATCCGTCAGGTTGGCATCGCTACCAACATGATGCATCTGGGCTTCTTCAGCGATAGCGCTCACCCCTTGTTTTTGAGCAGCACAGTTTTCCCCGCTGCAAGTCCTCGCCCACCCGGCCATGGTCCGCCTGACTCCCTGGTTCAGAGGGGATGTAGGGATAGAACGAGTCGATGGTCACGCCTCGTCTTGGTACAGGGTATATGCGCGATGATCAGCGTTGCCATGTCTTCGAGTCTGGATTCGAGATGATATCATTAATATAATTATACAGGACGTTTGGTGCCGAAGTAGATGATGGGTGATGTCACCAGCCATTCTCATCTTAGCGAGAAAACAGGATCAAGGAAAAGACACGATCGCAGAGAGTCTGCCACACATGAGGCAGAGTAGTCCCGTCTTGAATGTCGAATTACAACCCTGAAAACCAAACTCCTGCTTCATCAGCAAAACGACTGAAATGAACGCTTAACATAGCCGGCTTACGATGCTTACGTGCCCGTACGTTTGACGCATCTGATTGGTGGAGAAGTGACGAGCCTTACAGCAGCATCGTATTAGGAAAGGTTGTGGTGGGAGATCCGTTAGATATCCTATTACCATCTTATCATCAGGTGGTTATCAGGCATCAAATTTTATCTCCAGTACTGATAAGCCAGACAGTGCAAAGAGTATCTAGTTACAGAACACAAGTATGCATCTCATAATTCGGCACGTAAAGACTCGAATAACTCCTTGTCTGCGAAGGAATTAAGATAAAAGCGCGAATAAACCTCTTGCGACGTCTTCTCGTTCACCGTGCAAATCTTCTCACCATACACAGGAATAAGCTCCACAGCAAACATGACATTGACCAATGGAACAATGGCACCAGCTCTCTGCAAACCTCCAGGAGCAGTAACCATGTGCCGCTGAACGATCCACATATCCAAGTCGTCGTCCTTGGCCACCCAATCAAAGAGGTCCACGTATATGAGGGGCGTAGAAAGAAACGGGGGAAGCTCGGTTCCAGCCCGTACTTGGGGTCGGAAGACGGCACGTACCTGTCCAATGACAGATTCGGGAAGACCTATGAATAAAAATAAATCGAGTGCAAATGAGTGCAAGGAGGGGCTTGCTTACCTGCAGGTGTTGGGTATCCTAGCGATTGAGAATTGAGAAGTACAGCATCCGCGTATCCATATGGGAAGTCTTTGGAAGGGGGGTACGCTTGGATTAAACGGGAGGGCATGACGGTGCAATTGTTGAAAACAGAGAGGAGTTGAAGTCGAAATTTCCTCCAAGCGCTGAAAGAAAGGGCGTTCCAGGAAGTGA